>CAIGRB010136164.1:15029-28762 GCA_903798255.1 Fraxinus quadrangulata
AGAAGAAAAGAAAGAAGAAAGAAAAGAAAAAGAAGAAAATAGAGAGATAGAAACGAGAGGCAGAGTGAAAAGAGAAGAAATAAGGAAAAAGAAGAGAAAAATTAATCTGGAAGAGTTAATCCTTGTTTTACAACAGTGCAAGGTAAGAGAGGAAAGTCTTTATGATAGAATTGGTTTGATTGTTTTCGTATAACCGTTGAAAGAATTTACAATTCAATCGTCAGTTTCATATGTTAGATTTTATTTTTTTAAAAAAACGGAAGAAGGAAGAAATTGTAAATGATATCAATTTAATTACAATGGTATGAGAATCAATAGTTAACTTTTATTTTACTATCTAACTATTATATAAAATCAAACACTGGAATTTTAGAAACCTTGTTTGATATGTTTATTTCTATAGAATCGAATTATGTAATTGAATTGTGTTGGGGGTGAGAAGAAACAATAGGGAATTGAAATCTTGTGGAAAAAAAGGTAGCTACAGAAATGAAATTGATTGGATAAGCATATGTGTAATATACTTTGATTAGTAAAGAAGTTAAAGGGGAATTGAACATAATTGAACAACATTTAAATGGAAAGAAAGGAATTACTACCTTTTATTGTCAAATTGCAACCAAAAGGGTTTGCTATGGTTCCTTGCAAACTAGAAACTGAAGAAAAGAAATTGCAGTACTAATAAGTATAGGAGCAGGTGTATATGTATATTGAAATGGAGAAAGCATGATTATTATTTCAAGTTTATAGTTATTACTTTGAGTCAGCCACAACAAATGGAAAATGGGGGAAGAAAGAAATTTGTTACTTTGCTACTAATAGGAAAATTGTAATTCGAAAAGAAATGAGTAATGATACAGTAGTTATCTCTTAGGCGACGATATGGATATTGGGTCAGCCTACCAACCGAGTTGATTTCAAATACATAGTTCTGTGAATGGACAAACTTAAATATTTTTCAAGTATTGATACATTAATGATATTATTATACATTTTATGCAATTATATGCATTATTTGTTCAATTACATTATTAATGTTGAAATATTCTTTCATTATGAGATATGAGGAACTTTAAAGATTTTATATGAATTATTTGTGAATTGAAATGTTAGATATATGTGATATTGAAATTGACCAGAAAAGTACTCGTAATTATATACTTCTAGTTCACTGAGGGGCTCTGATCGTGTTCTATACTACACTATGGGGTCTGGTTCATGGATGGAGGGGTTTTGACCGTGTACTTATAGTTCACTAAGAGGCCTTGGCCTTGTTTTAGAATTGATTATGATTGTGACTACTTCTGTTCACTGAGGGGGCCTGATGCCGTGGAGAAATTGATTAGCCCAAGGGGCGGATTATATATTTTAGTGAGATGGTACATTTCAGGTTGATTACATGTGATGGGATGAGATGATAATATAGATTTAAGTTGATGATTATATAGTGACTATGAGATGATATTTTTTTTTAAGAGCTGTGAGGTGTCTCATGTCTTGATTATTACTGTTATTATATGTTATTATATTGTGAACTGTTAAATGATTTTCACTTGATTTTTGATAAAAAATATATAAATGAGAAAGTATAATTATTTTAGAAATTTTAACTCACTTGTCTATTAGATCATATATTTTCCCATAATTTTCCTTACAGGTGGTATTTGTTATTGATAGCTTGAGGAGCCTAATGATTTTTGAGTTATAGCCACACGATATGATGTATTTTGGTAGAGCACAAAATATTTATTTTTGGCCCATCGCACTATATTCTCATGAACATTTGATTCTTGGCCATATTTTGTAGTAACTCATAGTCTGCCTTGGTAGTGGATCTGGCATCTAGTCAGAATCTATCATCGAGACACGTCATGTTTTGGGTCCATTAGAGTGATTCGAGACGGGTCGTGTCATTAGGAGTATGTTTGCAAATTTTATTTTTAATTTTATTCATTTTGATTTTTTAATTATTTAATATGAAATAATGTGAAATTATATTTTATCCTTTTAAATTAGTTAAAATTTGATTAGATTGTTGACTTTTGGTCAACCAACCGTGTAATTAACGATTTTTCGTTAGTTTGTCCTTGTGATGTGAATTTTGGAAATGTTTGGGACTGTGGATGACATAAAGTAAATATTTGGATAAAGTCTACAAAAAAGAGAAAGGTTTGGAACCGCTGCTACAATTATCTCTAGATGTCATTCCTAAACATCTATTGCCTTTTGTTGAAACTGCAAAATTCTAACATATTGTAAGCATCCCGCCACTACAATATGCGACTAATTACCAATTCAACAAATTATACAACATCAATCAAGAATGCAAATTAGCTAAACTACTTAATCTTTGAATTAAAAATAATTAAATAAGGTTCATTTTCATCCAAAACATAAGAAATCTAACCTAACATGATTCTGATAATAAAACAACCTGAATAATGTAAAAGCATCACTCGAAATTTATAAATACAAGAAAGAGATTTGAAATCTAATTCTTGTTCTTGATCTTCAATCCCAAGATTTGTCTTGATATTTCTTAATTCATTAATCCCTTGCTAGATTTGTTCTCATCTCTAACTTATTGTGAATTTGTCCTTCATTGTTGAATGATTTTTGTTATATGAAAGTGATTTGAGAGGTGAGAGAGAGATTCATCCATGTTTTGCCCTTGTCTTGTATTTATAGGAGGTGAAATTAGGTCAAGAAATACTTCCAATTTAGATTATAAAAGATCTTGCATGAAATAAGGAAAGTTGACCCGATTAGTTCAGATTTTGCCCATGCCCACTCATGTTATAGTTGCTTGCCCATGCATGGGCAAGTGTTTTGGGCCTCGGGGGCCTTTCCTTTGTAAGGAATTAAAGCCATGCCACACATGGTTATACCAACTTTGGCAGTTGTTTATTTTGGTCCCCATTTTTCTTCCTTCGTTCAATTTGAGTCATACTTACGTGCAATTTTCATCCTTTGAGTTCTAGTAACATAAAATTAATCCGTATGATCTTCAATCATCGTTTTATAGTTCGAATTAACTATATAATATTTGTTATTTGGTCCCCCATACTTTAGAAATCGTCAATTTTTGTCGATTTTCTGCTCTTGTCTTCCAATTTCACACCCAATCACTAAATTTTACCTAACAAAAAAAAATGAGATTAAGCTATAATTAATCAAAATTACTACAAAATATCATTTATTGGCCTAGATAAGTGTTCAAAATATATATATATCATCTAGCATAATAGCATCTAAAACCAGATATGGCTATGTGCGATGTGCCTCTTTGGGGCGAGCAATGTGTAAAGTACGATAAGTGGCACGAACGAGAGTGATATAATTCATTTATTAATATAAATCAATGTGATTGATTAGGATATTCATTACTTGGGCCTTGCAATCTTGCTATAAGCTGGCCTTGTAAACTTACTACTTATTCAATTGGGTCATTGGATCACAATAAATAAATTATATACAATAACTAACTTACAAGAAAGACAATTTGGTTTCAAAATCAGGTAGCCATGGTTTCAGTTCAAAAAAATAGAATTGCCCGATACTCTGTTGGCTCCCGATTTAGTTCATAATTTTCTAGAACTGGACTATAACCTCTAGTTACGATTCAAGACAGTCAATTCTGGTCAAAATGCGTACCCCTAAATTGAAGCCGTACAAAAAAATATTCTAGGTATGGTTGTTTCATCGGTGCCATGATGGATACTAGGTGCGCGAAGTAACTAAATTGATAAATCTCAAGCACCAGGAGTGGAACCTCTCTTTCCTCTATGTCCAAGAGGAGGCTAAAGGGACATTTTTCACCTAAATTGGGAAATGTACGGAGGTTGTAGCTTCTAAAGATCCTGTAGAACTTCAACAAACCCTATTGTTAACTCTCTGGTTGACCTAGAGATCCTATAGATCCCCAACAACCCATTGTTGACTCTCTGGTTGACCTTACTATGGCTCTTTAGGAATAGCTAGTGTTCTTTATGTGCCGACTGCTGAGCCATAAAGACGACGAGCTTTTAGGCTTATATTTATCTTTTTAACAGTGTGATTTTATTTTTCGTGGTAAATGAATATTTTCTCCATCGTGCCTTATTTTTTGTCGCCAAGCTATTGTATTTCTTTTTCAAGATTTGTTCAAGCCATAGGTTGCTCGTATTATTGAGTAAGATTACTTAGTGAGTTTACAGAGATGGGTTTCGAGCTAAGACTCTCTTTGAATATTTTATTCTCGTTTATCGACTGACATGGTATTATTAACTGAGTTCATGGAGATGGGTCTAGAACTGCAGCTCCCTCACTAAGTTTCTTTTATAAGAAGTGAGTTTAGACGTTTCTTGGAGTCGCTCGTAGGAAAACGGTGATTTCTCCATCCAATGCAACTTGTGATCAGATATATTACACTGCAAATGCCAAACAACCGAGATTGCTGAAAAATAAGGACGAAGGATGATATCATTTCCTTCGGTGTTATCTTCTCACTGATAATAACAGCTAAACTGTCTTCTATGGGTGTTTAATAGCTTTCCCCTTATGTCTTGCAATTGATAGGTACCAGGCCGGACCATTTCTTTGACCATGTATGGTCTTTTCTCAATTAGGTCCCAAGGTTCTAGAGCCAAAACTTTGTTAACGAAGAAACCTTTCCGAAGGACCCATTCCATGACTTTAAAATCTCAATGACCAACCTTGAAGTTAGAGAATTTTCTTTTCTTATTGGTAAATGTCAACACATAGTTATGACTTATCCCTCTCCTGGTCACTTCGTATCCTTATTCATCATGGGCCAAAAGTAACCTTGATCGAGCACTCTTTCGGCCAAGTTGTATCATCCAACATGGTTACTACATACTCCCTCATTGAATTCCTTCATGATATACATAACATTGTCATCTTCAATTCACCATGGGAAGAGTACTTTAGCACAGAACGTCATCGTGCAGGACAAATTTGGCACATACCTCATCCAAAGTTTACATACAGTTTCTTTATTTTCTAGGTGGATATTAAACTCGAGAGAGAAAAGTGGAGAAGAAGAAGATTGAATGCTATTCAATTGATTGATAAAAGGTTACAACAGTCACATAAATAGTCACATGGAATTGGCGCCAAAACTAACTAACTAACCAACATCTTAACTATCCAACTAACAACTAACAGAAAATAAAATTGCAGCATCTCGAAGCTTCTTGAATTCTAACATTCCCCCCTCAAGATGTATTGTGAATATCTTTAACAGACATCTTGGACAACAATGACACGAGGGCTGGAGCTTGAAGCGGCTTGGTAAAGACATCAGCAAGCTGATGCCTTGATCTGACTGGAAGAAGCTTAATGACTCCTGAAGTAATTTTATCTCGAATGAAATGACAATCTATTTCGATATGTTTAGTTCGTTCGTGGAAGATAGGATTATTGACAATCTGAATGGCAGCCTGATTGTCACAGAACAGTACGACTGGCGAGTTTGAAGATGATTGGAAATCCTTCAACAATTGAGCTATCCAAATGAGCTCACTAATGGTTACAGTAAGCGCTCGATATTCTGCTTCAGCAGATGAATGAGACACCGTGGTTTATCTCTTTGCCTTCCAAGAAACCAATAAATCTCCAAGAAAAATACAGAAACCTGTTGTAGATTTTCTGGTGACCATGCACGAACCCCAATCAGCATCAGAAAAAGCTTTTAACTTGATGGGAGAAGATGAGAAAGCTGAAAAGAATAACCCTTGACCCGGGCTATTTTTTAAGTATCGCAGAAGATGATGCACTGCATTGAGATGTGACAGGTGAGGTTGGGACAGAAATTGACTCAATTTGTGTACTGCATAAGTGATGTCTGGCCTAGATATAGTCAAATAGATCAATTTCCAACCAACTTTCTGTAAGATGTTGCACCAGTCAATAAATCTCCTTCGTGTATGCTAAGAGACGTTTTTGGATCCATATGAGTAGTAACTGGCTTGCAATCTAAATATCCTGCATCTTCTAACAACTGCAGGATGTAGTGCCTCTGAGAAATCACTATTCCTGATTTGGAACGGGCAATTTCAATTCCCAAGAAATACTTCAAGCATCCTAGATCTTTCAGCTTAAAACGTGAATGTATAAATGACTTTAGGAAATCAATAATCTGTGAATTTGGGCCAGTGATGACAATGTCATCCACATATACTAGTAATGCCACAAAGTCATCACCTGAGCCTTTTGTGAACAAAGAATAATGAGCCTTCGACTGAAGAAAACCATACTGAACAGTGCTTGAGTGAATTTAAAATTCCTTTGCCGGCTAGCCTGTTTGAGTCCATATATGGACTTATGCAGTTTACACACTAGTTTTCCTTCCTGCTTGGCATCCTTTTGAACATTATAGTCTGGAGGAAGGTCCATGTAAACCTCCTCAAACAAATACCATTTAAGAAAGCGTTGTTCACATCTAGCTGAGTTAGATTCCAGTTATGACAGGCTGCAAGTGCAAAAAGAACCTTGACAGTTACAATCTTTGCCACTGGAGAAAAGGTGTAAAAATAATCAAGACCTTTTTGTTGGGTGTACCTCTTTGCCACGAGTCGGGCTTTATGTCTTTCAACTGTGCCATCTGATTTATATTTTGTCTTGTATACCCATCTACATCCCACAGACTGTTTGCCAGATGGTAGAGATACAATTGACCATGTGTTGTTCTGTTCCATTACATCAAGTTCTAACTTCATAGCATCACGCCACTTTGGACATTTGACAGCTTGATGATAAGAATTTGGCTCAGGATTAGATGTTATGTTCAATATTAAATATCTGTGTTTAGGTGACAACTTATGATATGACAAGAAGTGGGCAATGTTATCAGGTGACTAAGGAAAAGTTTGTGGATTTTGAGAGATCAGATTACAATGGTAGTCTTGGAGGTATTTTGGGGGCATAAATGGCTCTATGTAACTTTCTAACATTGCTTGTGGGAATGGTTTGAATATCTGATTCTATGTTTGAATGTTCATCTATAGGCTGGGATTCATGAGATTCTATTTTTGATGATGTGTAAACACCAGCAGATTGCAGAGGGTCATGAGATCATGAATGATGGCTAATTGGCAAGTTTTGATTATTGACAGGTGAGTTAAGACCAAGAATATGATCAATTGGTTGTGAATTGGCCTGAACATTAGAAAATTGTGAATTAGATAATGATGAATTTGGTAGTACAAGGTCAGGAAAAGGATCAGTAAGATGATATGGGCTATTGACAATATGAAAAGGGAATATATTTCATGGAATATAACATCTCTAGACAAAAACATTTGTTTGGAGACTACATCATAAAGCTTGTAGCCTTTAACTCTGGTGGATATCCCAAAAACACACGTAGTCTAGCTCTTGGCTGGAATTTGCTTCTATGAGCAGATAAGGTGGAAGAGAAAGCCAAACAACCAAAGACTCTAAGAATAGAATAGTCTACAGGTTTGTTGAATAACAATTCATAAGGAGTTCTATGTTTTAAAAGAGGAGATGGGGTTCTATTTAAAAGGAAAGTGGCTGTTAATACACATTCAGTCCCGAACTTGATTTGAACTCTTGATTGAAAGTATAAAGCCTTTGCAACATTCAAAAGATGCTGATGCTTGTGTTCCACTACAGAATTCTATTGTGGCCTCTCAACACAGCTAAACTGATGCAAAGTGCCCCTTTCTGCCAAAAATTCTGTTAGTGCAAGTTCAGGAGCATTATCTGATCTTAATAACTTGATTTTGGTATTAAACTGAGTTGCCACCATATTAAAGAACTTTGCAATGACAATGGTTACATCTGACTTGTGTTTTAACATATAAATCCATGTGAATCTAGAAGAATCATCAACCAAGGTTAAGAAAAATCTGTAACTCGTGTGTGATGAAACATGATATGGTCCCCAAATATCAGCATGAATTAGTTCAAAATGATGATCAGAAACACGGTTATTTGATATAAAAGACAGTCTCCTCTGCTTAACAAGTGGACAAATGTAACATGGTAGATTCTTATTGAGTTTAACAACATCACAAAGTAAGTGATCTTTGAACCAGTCCAATCTTTTGAAAGAAAGGTGGCCCAACCTACTGTGCCAAACATGCACAAATACATGGTTTACATATGCATTTGAAACAGAATTTAAATTTTTTAATGTCAAGAACATATAAGTCTTGCACACGGTCACCCCTGCCAATCATCTTCCTGGTTCTGAATTCCTGAATAAGGAAATGATCATCAAAGAAGCTAATAGTGAGTTTTGATTCAAGTGTCAAAGCACTAACCGAGATCAAGTTGAATTTGAACTGAGGCACAAACAAGACATCATGCAGTATAATATTTGGACTCAGTTTAACATCACCACACATCTTAACTGATATCTGTGTGTGGTTTGGCAATGTGACATTCGAATTTTCAATGATTCTCATAGATGTGAACGCTGCTGCCGAATAACATATATGTTTAGTAGCTCCTGAATCGACTAACCAAACATCATTGAATGATAGAGTGGGTTCTACTAAGATGGAGTAGAATTTACCTGCAGTGCTTCATTAGAATTGATGTTGGTACTTGTGGTCAAGTGACTAGACAACATTTCCATTAGCTCCTGGTATTGATTAGGATTCAAATTTTGGACAAAACTTCCAACAGCTGATTGCTGTTCTTTCTTATCTTCCTTCTGTCCATCAGGAAAGGTATGAGTAGAAATAGAGATCTGATTCACATTGTTTGATCCAGAGGAATCCCTTGGCCTCATCTTAAATCCAGGAGGATATCCATGAATTTTTTAGCACTTGTCAATCGAGTGCCCATGAATTTTGCAGTATGAGCAATACGATCTATCCTTCTTGAAATTTCTAGCAGCTCCAATCCTCACATTATTGCCGTAATTGGCATATCCACCTGCTGACTTGCTGTTATCAGTAGCTCCATATCTCATATTAGTACCATAGTTAGCAGATCCAGTAGTTGATCTACTATTATTAGTCTTTAGTTCAAATGCAACAGCATTACTTGGACTATCTCTAACATCAGCATGTGTTATCTTCCTTTGATTTTCCTCCTGACTTATTAATGCAAAAATCTTATTGATTGGAGGCAATGGATCAGAGAGTAAAATATGTCCTCTAACTTGAGAAAATGACTCATTTAGTCCCATGAGGAAGGACATTACGTATTCCATCTGATAGTGCTCATTTAGATTTTTTACACCATCACAAGTGCACTTCCCAGAGCTGCAATTGGGGTGATAATTACTCAATTCTTCCCGAATTGTCTTGAGTTTAGTAAAGTACACGCTCACCGTATCATGATTCTGAGATAGATTCATTAATGCCTTCCTTAATTGAAAGATACGAGGTCCATTCTTCTGCTGGAATCTATCCTTCAGATCATTCCATATTTCACTTGCGGAAGTTGAATAGATAACACTAGCTGAGATGTCTTTCGAAATAGAGTTCAGGATCTATGAGATAACTATATTGTTGTTTCTAATCCACGAGTTCATCAGATCTGGTTCATCACCTTTAGGTTTGGATATGGAACCATTGACAAAGCCAAGCTTATTTTTCACTGATACTGCAATAACCATATCACGACTCCAGGAGGCATGGTTTTCTCCAGTGAGTTGTTGAGATACTAGAATCAATCCGGGACTATCCGAATGATGGAGAAAGAAGGGGCTAGCAGAATCATCAAAATCAAACTTCACAACCTGCCTTGGTTCTAATTGATCTTCAGGCTCCATGTTGTGAACGAATCAATTAATGAATCAATTGATTTTGTGAAAAGACAACAACGAATGAAGCGGATGCTCTGATACCATATTAAACTCGAGAGAGAAAAGTGGAGAAGAAGAAGATTGAATGCTATTCAACTGATTGATAAAAGGTTACAATAGTCACATAAATAGTCAAATTGAATTGGCGCCAAAACTAACTACCTAACCAACATCTTAACTATCCAACTAACAACTAACAGAAAATAAAATTGCAGCATCTCGAAGCTTCTTGAATTCTAACAGTGGACTTGATACTTTAGGTAGACTATCTAACTAAATGAGTCTTTTATTTGCTCCTGTTTCATGAGATGGAATTGGTGGGTATATAATTTTCCTTAGGACTAGCAAAAATTAAGTATAGAGGTATATTTTACACTCTTATCTAGATTCATAAATTAACTTTAATTTTGAATTGATCGATCGACTTTTTACCTATCTAGTATTGTAATTGACTCATAGGCTTAATCCCCATTTTAAAGATGAATCAAGCAAAAGAAAGTGATTTGTAGTATGAATTGGAAAAAAAGATGGTGTTAGATGAAGCTAGAAGTTCAGGGCTAAATTGGAAGAAGTCAAAAGTTCTAGGACCAAAAGTAACAAAATTGGAAGTTGAAGTCACAAATGAAGAAATTGAAAGTACGACGATCAAATTGCACTCTTGTGATAACGAAGGGACCCGGTGTGAATCCACAGTTTAGCAACCCTTCAGCATTACTGCAAGGGGTGTATAATACTTTGCACCCCTAGCTAGGCTTGGCACGGACGCTTGCCAAGGAAGTTTTTTTTTTTTTAAAATAATTAAAGTGTACACGTGGCTTGGGGGTATTTTGTCACCCGAAATTAGGTCTTTTCAAGCTCCTAGACACCACACAACACATGTAAGAATTCTTTCAAGGCTTGGATGCTTTTGAAGAGGAAGAAGGTGTCGTCCACAATCATTGAAGATATTCAAGATTAGTGTCGTACCTAATTTTTCTCCTAACCTATCCGAGTTATGTATTCATCAAATACTTGTATTGTTGTGACCAAATTATGATACGTTAAACTTCTTGTTGTTAGGATTTACTATGAAACCTTGTTAACTCTTTAACTCGTGGGTAATTTTAATTCTTATTTTGATTTATATTTAGTTATTAAATTGTTTTACCATCATAGTATCTAGCTAGTTTTAGGATTAAACAAAAAAAAAAAAAAATTCTAAACTTTAACCCTTGTCTTAGATTTTGTTATTATTTTTTAGCTGAAATCAAAAGATATTATTCTAAAAACCATAAGAAATATAAGGTCGGATAGTTTTCACATATGGTAAATCCACTTTTACCTACAATATAAATGTACATAATTAACAAAGAAGATATGTAGGATTGGGATGGAAACAGAAACAGACACGACTCACTCAGAAAAATTTACGACAGAAAGCTTAGGAAAAAATACACGACAGAATCCTGGGAACATGTTGAACTACACAAAATATTCACAGATTCAGAAATTAAACCTGAACAACCACAAAACCTTATTATTAGGAATGACACACATCATTTTAAAGGCATAATTATAATAGCAATTTCCCCCTTTACCTCACAACACTTGACATCAAAATATATATTTCAAATACCACAAAAATCTTTGAGTATATTCTGCGATCTCCGTCCATGATCTGTATCATAAAACTTGAGAAGATCGACATGA
The DNA here is from genome assembly GCA_903798255.1 of Fraxinus quadrangulata. Lineage (NCBI taxonomy): Eukaryota > Viridiplantae > Streptophyta > Magnoliopsida > Lamiales > Oleaceae > Fraxinus > Fraxinus quadrangulata. The sequence goes on from CAIGRB010136164.1 coordinate 26,506, forward strand.
ACAAATGGTTTAAATTCCAATGGGTGTTCATTATCAACTAGCTCTTCTGGTACTTCCACCATGCAGCTGAGGAATGAGAATAACGCAATGGTATATCTAGTTTCTCTTCCATTTATGTTCATTATCACTTTGTGGTTTGGAGAAAGCACCCGGTCATTACTCCATGCCTAAGCCAAGGAAGAACAAATTAGTATACATATAATTGCATAATTTGAATTCATTTTCCATGGCAGGAGTGGGGAGGAGGATGCCTATTTATGAAAATTGTATTTAGGTGTATGATAGAAAAATGATACTGTTGTACATGGGAGGTGAATGTTTAAAATTATAATAAATAAGTTTGTTTCTTTCATATTGCGATTCTCACCACATTTTTAACAAAATTTCAACGGTTGGAAATATGGTGGGTCCCTATGTCGCCGTCATTATTAATTTATAACAGTGATTATTTAAATTGTCAAATAATTTGTCCCTTCATGATTTTATACTTACGAGAGACAAAAATGACAATTGGCAAAAGTAAATCACATTAGAATGGTCAAAATGAGTGGGCGTCTACAGATTGGCAGACGCGTGCCCCATTTTAACGGTACAAAAATCAATTCTGTGTTAATAGTAGCGCTCCCAGATAGACACATAGTTTAAGCCCCTATTTGACATCTATTAAATTTTTAAAAAAAAATTTCAAACTCATTTTTAATCACACACAATAAAATATTTTACACGTAAAATCAAAACTTTTTCTCATTTTTATCATATATTATTCAAAAAATTACTATTTCAAAACTCATTTTTTCCGACTACTCAATGAATGTCACAGGTGTTAAGATTGAAGAAAAGATGGTTCAACAATAACAATTTGTGTTCACCTTGCACGCATCACCAGCCATGACTACAAAGGACAATGGGGGGAACTCCACATCAATCCACTCCCCATCTCTTGCTCTAATTTCCAAGCCAGAAATGTGATTCTGATACAGTATGGTGAGGAAGCTCTTATCGGTGTGAGAGGGAAATGCCATTGTAGTCTCGTCCGCTTTAGGGGCTCGATATTTCAAGAACCTGAGAAGATAGGTAGTCGATTCAATGTGAGAATCCATGTATTTCTCCACGCTATAGCTTTCAAATAGCATCCTTATCACAATCTTTTCCAACTCTGCAACAGTCTTGGCAAAGGACATTGAATTCTCACTGACATGAAGAACAAATTTCATTACTAATTGTTTTTAAAGGTTTTGCAATAATCAGATTGTGAATACTGTTAGAAAATATACATAATTTATGATACTCAACCAAAAAATACAGGTAAAACATACCAGAAAGAATCATTTCCATTAGGCCACATTAACTCTGTGAAACTTTGAGCTCCTTCAAGTGTTGTTGCATAATCAATGCCTAAGCCTTCATGTAGAGGCACAATAGGCATTTGCCCCACATAGCCATGGTAGGGTTTTTCATTGATATTCTGGATTTTTAGTTCAGTGGGAAGATCAAATAACTCATCAGCTGCGTGGAATATAGCTTTATGAAGCTGGGGAGAAATTTTATCATATAATGCTACAAAGCAGCCATGGTTTTCAAGGGCTCTTCTGATGTCTTTGCATGCAGAAGACCAAGAACTTGAACCTGGCTTCATGTCCTCCTTTGTGAAGTCTACTACTATAAGTTTGGGTGCAGTCAGGGAACCCATAATATCAAATTTTCTTCTGATTAGGAAACTTTTGGAGACTCCTAAGAAACAAGTTTGAGATATAGAAGTATTTTGATGCTTTTTATACTGCTCTCTAAGTGATTATATAGTTGTTGAATACGAGATCTACGTGATATACATGTGGTTATTTGTGACGCCTTAAACTTTTAGATTAAATATTTCACTGTAGTATCAGAGTTGGCAAATGTTGTCTCAACCATCAAATTAATGAAATTGTGCATGTTTCAAATGTCGATGAGAAAAAAATATTCCATCTAAATATAAGGTAGCATGTTGAACCTAGATTAAATGTATAATAATAGTAAATAGCCTCTTCATTTGAAATAGATAGTTTTACCTCCTTGATCCTTTTTTTTCTAAAACAAATTTATAAATTGTTTAGAATTCGAAATAATAAAAAGTATAATAGTGAATCCTCCAAAATGTGTGGTTAAAATTAATGTTTGATTTTGACTCAATTTATAAATTTTACCTAAACGGAGAATAAATATTTTCTTCGTTCATATTTTTTTTATTGCTCACAATTCTTAGTTATCTATTTTTTTT
>CAIGRB010136167.1:0-21813 GCA_903798255.1 Fraxinus quadrangulata
AATTTCTGCTTATTGATAATATCTATGTGTTGCAATTTGTGAATTTTAAGATTATCATAATTTGATTTGAAATTTGGGTATTGTTGAAATTGCCCCTGCTAGGCTTTAATGTGAAGTGTTATAGTTGAAATGAAATGAAATTGCCCCTGCTAGGCTTATCGTAATTGGATATCTAATGTTTGTATTCAGGCCACGACGGTAAAAGGAGTTCTACTAGCTCTATTGAGATATTAAAAAAGTTTTTTTCAATGGCTTTACTGATTGAACTAAGATTGATAGCTGTAGAACAAAAGTAAATTTGGAAGTTTTTTTGTGATAGTTTCTTGGCTAGCTCAAGGTAGGGAAATATATGACCATGAGCCAACCATGGAAACATTAGAACTCTTGGATTAATTTGTTTTGTCTCCATGAATGAAATCCTTACCCCTTAGACGTTCAACATCGATAAATTGTGCCCACCCTGACAAAAATTCCTGGCTCCGCCCCTGCATAAGTGCTTGCCAAAAAAGCAATGGAAATTGACTGTGGTACTTCAACAATCAATCCTTTATTTGAGTTGTCCTTTTCATAATCAAAGTCGAACAAACATCAAGAATTTGGAATGAATTATTTCTTAAAATTGAAAATCTTACCCACCTTTTTTATTGAAAGGGTAGGTTGGTGGGATAATTATGCCCAATATTAATAAACATAATAATACTTAATTAAAAATTTGAATTGACTTCTTTACATATTCAAGATGACATTTTCATAATTACATACATTTTAGACTAAACATAAAATGTAAATTGAATTGGGTTGGGTTGCTTGACGCTGTTTAAGCTGACCGAGCCACACAATCCATGCATGCCACTTTTATTCTTCACACACAAGACAACTTCACATTTTTGGACAATCCAACTCGCCAATTGAATCGGATCACACCATTTGATACCGCTACAACGATATTACAAAAAAGTATAAGAGAATTTAACAATTTGTCTACTTCGTTGTACAGAACTATAAAATCCAGCACACACAACTCACTCTTATCTTGTTATCCGCCTATTTAATATGGTACATACATACGAAGTTCAAAGATAAGGGATCTTAAGGTAAATTTCACCTATGGAGGGAGATGTGCATTGAACAAAACATTAAATTTATTACAAATTTCGGGAGATCACATATTTGTATGTGGGAATCCTAGATAATAGTAAGTAGACAACATTACTTAGTATCAGAAGGCAAGAAAATTTAATCAAAATAAACCTGAATTTCCCAATAACATAAGATAATAATCTGTACAGGGATTCCTTATTTAATAATTGGATTGTCCCCCCTTAGCTGGAAACCTCCAAAATGACCCCGTTTAAGGAGCATAATGTGGTATTTAAGGGGCAGTGCTGTCTTTTTGGGATAGGTTACGAATCTTGAAGGTGACTAGAACTGTGTCCTAAAAGTAACGTTAAAGATGGTCACACTAAGACCGTGTTTGGATAAATTGGATAGTAGCTTAAAGTTTACAAAAAATTTATTTGTACATTCCATGTATACATTAAGGTAAATATTGTATGAGGTGTAAAAATCCGTGCCATGAATTATTCTAAGTGTTGTTAAAATCAAGGGTAAAAAATGTGTCACCATGCGTATTGTAAAAAAAAACTGTCAAACTTAATGTCACTATAGCAGGACTGCTTATTTTAAGGATAAAGAAAAAGTCAGCATCTTAGTCCTGATTAATATGCAGCGAATCAACGAGAGAGTGCTCCTCTAGGAGTTGTAAAGCACATCTAGTCAATCGAGAGACACCTACCCCTAAAGGTAGGAAAGAGGTGCGAGCGAACATGGTCCCATAAATATATGGGCACCATAGATTTTTATGAGGTGCGGTCGAACAAGTATGTTATTTAATTAAGTGAAAGATGGACATTATTCTAAATTTTGTAGATGACATCCAAAAATTTGAGATCCAACTCTACCAGTGCCGGTCTAACGATTTTGGGGGCCTGAAGCGAACTTCATAAATTAAGCCCCCCAAAATTGTAGCACGCATACAAAATCTATAAGTATTATGGAATCAATTGTTAATTTGTTGACTTAAAATTTAAGAGTAAATGAATTAGTTAGATGAATTTAAGAATAAAATTTAAGCAAATGTCATATAATAACCACTAGGCAAATTAACTTTGAGGGGTTACTCAATTGGTCAGGTCTTGGGTTTGTTCCCCAATGGTTACCAGTTTGAGTCCCCTCAGGGCAACTGAGGCGAGTACCCGGCCGTAAACTTCAGGGTTCGTGGAATTAGTCGAGATGCGCAAGTTGGCTCGGACATTCACAGTTATAAAAAAAAAAAACCACTAGGCAAATGAATTAGTTAAATGAACTTATAATCTTCTCCTAATTCTAGTATAGAGAGATGACAAAGTATCCAGATGACAAGATGGAGCACAATGCTTCATTCAAAAGGTCTTTCCAACTTCTTCAACACTCAAACAGAGACTGAGACTTTCTCTCACTTAAGTAAAATCACAAGCCACTAAGGCAGTGTACACCAACAAAGATTATCCATTGACATCTTTTCTTAATAACAGTAAAAGTTGTATCTTGTACCCCTTTATATCCCCTGTCCTCACACTATAAGGAAAGAAAAGGAAAAACAAATTCACTTAAATTAAAATAGAATCACTGTAAATTCCTTCTTTCCTACCTATATCATCACTGAGGGCAAGATGCTCCGCATCTCTTTTTAAGGAAAATTGACTTTTAAACCATTTGTCAAAAACCAGAATTCAGAAACAAAGGCCCAAAAATACACATCATATGTAAGCATAATGTTCATTTTCAGCAAAATTTGACATTTCATCAAACACCTTAGTCTCAAATTAAAAAACATTCTTCTACTAATCAAACAATATTACAGATTTACAGCACATGAAGTACACACACAAACATCATTTAACTGGAAGAATTTGAAACTGTCAAAGTGCAACGTTAAGAAGTTTGAACAGAATTTATAAAAGATGCAAGCATATGTATATCAAATGGAAAACAGAATTATAAAGTAAGGGTATTGTTCATGAATCAACTTGATCTAGGAGATTTGATGAGTGTTGAGACTTGAGGTAAGAGGCTGAGGAGTGCAGAAAGAGCTGTCTCCGATTGCTTCGACTGTATTCAAAGTTGGCCCAACAACTATTAAGCCGAAAACAACCAGCGCCATCAACCCAAACCAATTACATCCCTTTCATCTCTTGTCGTCGTCGCCGCCGCCACCTGACTTCAAGCGCCGACGAACAAATCAAAAACCCACCACCATCTTCATCGATTCTTCAAACCCTATTCCGAACGGTGCCACTACCTCTCACCAGCAGCCAACCTCTTCGCCGACAGCCGCCACCTCTCACAACAACCCGCCCTGCCTGACCAGTCACCTCATGCTAACGCTTGTAACCACCACAACGAAAGTGGTCACCTGTACCAGAAATTGCCAAGAAAATCATCTTTGTTCCCTGGAAATCGACTCATTCTCTGCCTCTAGCTGAGTAGAAACAGGGGACTTCCACACATATTCTAACTGGAGCATTTTTCCCACCACTTACGCCAGAAGCAGATGGATCGGAGACCCTAAAGCCGCCTCCTACAGCTACTTCCAACTCCTCTGCAATCACTCTGTGCATTTTCCCAACAGCAGAAATTACAAATTTATGATGCATTATCAGCAGCTCCATTTGAGCTTTGAGAGGTATAAAAAAAAAAAAAAACCAAATTCATCAACATATTGTGCTTTTTCGTATGCCCTTAGCTTCATTAAAAATAATGTCATCGTACACCACATACACTACTTGTAACAACACTTACACTCACAAACACTCACAACACGCCGTTAGTTCACTACCACGGACATATACCTTCACTTTGCACTTATTCGTGCAATTATTCTCCATCTCGACAATCTGTAAGGGACACATATGCTCTTTCTGAACAAGTAGCATTTCAATTATGGAACTTTGATGGCCTTACTGGATTCAATTCATTACTTGATTGGCTTCACAATCTTTAAATATTCTTTGTCTATCACAATTTGAGTGACGCACGTAAAATTTGTTATGCTAATATGTCACTTGTGGGGTCTGCTAGGTGTTATTGGAAATCATTTTCGCGTAACATTGATAACTTAGGTTAGTGACTTGTCACTTTGTGGGATGAGATGAAACGAATTCTAAGTAATAAATACGCTCTCATGTATTATAAAACTCAATTGCTAAATCAATTCTTTTTGCACTGTAGGCAAGGTACTTCCACTGTTAGTCAGTATCTAGCACATTTTGAAAAGTTATTTACCAATTGCTATATTTATGAGGCTCCCCACATCACAGCGTCTAGATTTATCGATTGTTTGAATTCTGAAATTTTGCCCGATTATATTCATGCATTCCAATCCTTAGACGATGCTTACCAAAAGGCCAACCTATGGAATTTATCTTTCCATCTTCGCTAAGCGTGTCATAAACTAGGTCTACCATCCCAGTTCCGACAGTCACCTTATGTGTCTAATTGTGTTACTCTTGATAAAGAAACCGAGGTCTTTATTGTAGATCCTATTGAATATTCTGATTGTGAGGATGATTACGAATTATCTACGGTCTTACTCCCTAAGCCACATAGTCAACCCATCCTCGATTTCATGCCAAATTCGTTTTTGTCTAATTCCTTGTGTGACTCTCACATTGCCTTTAATATGACATTACCTCCATGGTGTGATATTCCCCTGATTGACACATTCTCCAAGGTCATTGTTCGTTCGCGCACTCCTTCTCTCAACATTTGGTTGTTGCCTACTAATTATCATCATATCACTTTAGCTCGTTACTTTGTTGATTTTCATGCGAAGTTTAAAAGTCAAATTGTTTTCATTCATGAAGTTTGTGAGCTTGCATTTAATGCGTTTTTTGGGCACAAATATTTTCATGATTTTTTAATGCCTTATTGCGTTTCTTTGTCACGATTTCCAACACATATAAAGAAACAACTGGATTATTCACTTGGACATAATCTATTTGACCGGCCTTGGCACTTAAATGATGATTTTGTTTTCAACATAGCAGAATTGTTTCCTTATCGGGGTACATTCGAGCCATCGGTATTGCAATCATTTGGTGTTGCAGATTCTAATTTCGGCGATACTCTGTCCATTAAGTTGATGTCACGTGTTCAATTTCGATATTTGGTACATAAGAAAAATCGTCCCCTTTGGTATATGCTCAGACAGATGATGATGTCCAATGTTCAATTCGTGTAACTGGTCAAGATAAAAGACGAACCTCCTTGGAATATAAAGTTCTAGTCTACCTCGTCGAAGTCGAGTTCTCTTAGTCGGGGAGAAATAATGCAATATCATAGGAGATACTTAATTATTTAGTTTCCGAATTTTTATTCGTATTTTAGGAAACATGATTAAATTATGATTTAATGACGTTTATAGCATTTCTTTACTTCATTATAATTTTATGAAACCCTATATAAGAGGGTTATGCGATGTAATAAAGACAACCTTTAATGATGAAATAAATTGAATTTCTTCCCTAATTTCCCCTCCTTTCTCTTCTTCTCTCCCTTCTCCCCTTCTCTTATAATTCTCCCATATATCCGGCGTCATATTCATCATGTAATTTATCGAAGTAATTCAGTATAATGATTTGAAATATTGGGGCTGATGAGAGAGATAAAAATTTACAGATGAAGTACTTGAAGCCATTGAACTTGTTCCAAGAATTGTTGAAGTCGAATGAGATAAAGAAAAGCCGTTTACTTGGCTTGGATGTGGGCGATAAGTACGTGGGTCTCGCTGTTTCTGATGTCAAAAACAAAATTGCATCACCTCTTAGGTATTACAGCTACTTTATTCTGTATTTGTTTAGTTTTTAATTTACACTTTGAAGTTTTGTAAATGGTACTATGGTGAATGGTTTGATGTTCTTGCATACACAGTGTTCTGCTTCGCCAGAAAACAAATATACACTTGATGGCGGCTGATCTCGAAAGTCTCGTGAGTATCCTTCAGTTTTATCATCTAATACAGTTATGTTCTCACTCACAGTGAAATTTCAGTAGACAGTTACTAAAAAGTTGCATGCAGTGCTTGTGCTTTTCATTTGGTGTATATCTTTAAAAAACATTGTCGATTATGATTTCAAGTTCTTTCTCCTCTGTCTGGTTTTGACTTTTGGGTCAGTTTTACCGAGAGGCTGAGCAATGTGAGTATGTATTTCACTTTGTACGCATGTTGTTTCATGTTTGTCCATTTCCTTTGTAGGAACTTGTTCAGAAATTCTATAATGAAAGCATAAAATCACAATAGATTAAATAAGGAGAAAAGTCATTGGGCGAGGTAATCAAACAACTGTGCTAACGAGGCTTGAACATACAAGAAAGATCCTTTTTGGCTCTGTTTAACCCCATGTCTCTTATTCCTAGCAGGTCCTTCTCCACTAGCAGGTTTTCTCAGAGAGATTGGAAAGCTTAATCGTAAAAGTAAACCTATTATTGGGAAAAGCACCGACTTAAACCATTTAACCTTCTTATTCTAGTTTTGAGAGATTCCTTCATCTTGCCTGGCTAACCACTTTGCACTTGTTTTTCTGAGATCGACCTAAATTTTGAATGGTGAAGGGCCCTATTTTTATTTGCATTTCACGGGGAAGCATGTTATTAGTTAACACATGTCCGTGTTGATCTATTGCTAGATAGATGGGTTATCAGACCTCAAAGAAATTTTAAGTAGTTCTGCTCAATATCTGAACATCGAGTTTTTAATTTTCAGTTCTTTAGTTCTGTATGAAGTAAAGGGGCTTTGTTACTGAGAAACCACTTAGAATGATTAAACTTCTGGTGCATATAATTGACTGTCATTGTTTAATCTATCATCACTAATGTATTAATTGTTTATAGCAGTAATGAGAGGTGTTCTTCGACAATAAGTTACTCGTTTTCCTCGAGTAGGCCTGTTGTCCTGAATCATCATCTAATAACTTATATTGTGTGCAGATTTCGGAACTTAACCTGACGGGTTTTGTGGTAGGATACCCTTTCGAGAGACAAAAAAGTTCCCCAGGGGTGCATTTTCATCTTAAAGATTATTGCTTTAGTCTATTTCTTTGTGTCATTCTAGTCTCTCATATATCTTGATGAACCAATTCTGTCTCATCTCTTTGTTAGGCTGTGCAAGTGAAGCTTTTCATCGATGATCTTTGTAAAACGGGGAAATTTGAAGAGTTAAAGTATACCTTTTGGGACGAGTGCTTTACATCAAAGGTGTGTACTACTTTTTTTGTCATCACTTGTCTATTACTTGTAATGGTATGCTTCCTTTTGTGCTTGAACGAATTCTTGTGGTGATATTGGTTGAACAAAAGGATAAGAAATAGAATTTTTAAGATGCGATGACTGTGAAATTTATTCCTACACGTTTGGTAAGACGGATTGGACAACACCGAACTATATTAAATAAAAAAAAAGAAGCTAAAATTTTACGATCTAATACAACATGACAAACATGCGTTACAACTTGTACTTGCGGTGTTCACCATTTTTCGTTTGGCATCACTCTGTGATTTAGATTGAAACTTGTAATTGTTTCATCTTTTAAGGAGACATACTTATCAATGAATATATTGAGCTTTGTCTCAGAATGTCGATTTCCTCTTGAAACCTTTGAACTTACATCCAGTGTTGTCAAAGACAATAATAGACAAATTTGCTGCTGTTGGAATACTCCAGGTATGAAGCAACTTCCAGTTTGAGACATTTATTTCGCCATTTCTTCAGCAAATTTTGTGTTAGTAGGATCATCCTTCAAATCTTATGCAGAATTTTTTATGAAAAGTTCCACCGAACAAATATAGACTCTTTCTGCATGTAAGATGGTGAATTATTGCAGCCTTTCCATAACTAGAATGAGATTGATGACTTGTTGATTTCGAATATAGGAAATGCAATGAAGATATATAATTCATTTTTCTGTTAGTAACTTTCAAATAGATGAAATGCAATCAATATATTGTTAGGTCTGCTATTAAATTTTGAATAGATGAAGCCCAACAAATGAATTGTTAGGAATTAAACCTTGATCCTAATCCCTAGAGTAAAAACAGTAACACAACCGAAATACACTCTATGTGCACTTGTTTCTATTTTTGGTTTCCATTAACAAGGAAAATTCCACCCTTCTGCCCTCTTTCTTTCATACATGGAAAACGGCACCTCAGACTCCTGTACATAGGACAGGGATTCGGGGCAATATGCCATTGAAGGGTTAAGTGATACAATATTATTATTTATAGTGAGTGACTGCACTAGTCATCAAATACGATAGGTTGTTATTCGAAGCATTAATTTTCTGTAATTTTGTTGTCTAATGCCTCAAATAACAAGCTACCACATATGATGATTACTGCAGTAACTGACTATAAATAGCATTACTGTAAATGATAAGTATAATTAAACTTCACATAGTCCAACGCATGTTATTTCAAATTGATCTTGAGTTTATTGGTATGTAAATGTTTGGAAAAACTTCTAATGCCCTATCTTTAAGTTACATATCTTGATTGGAAATTGGAAGTTCGGGTTGAATATTCAAGTTCATTTGGTTCTTGGAGAGAACTTTATCTCCTTTCGGAGAGTTTAACTACTATATCTTATCTAGTCGTGTGTTGATCATTGGCAGGGGTACCTGGACTTTGTGAACAGGAATCCAAGTTTAAAATCGACGGAGTAAAGTCTTCCCTGATCGAAATATCTGCAAAATTTGTGTCAATTCTTCTTTTTCCTATTTTTTTTCATAAGTGAAAATGTATGGTGCAGCTTTTTCTATAAGTAATTAGTTAATTAAAGAACCATTTGGGTATCCAGCTTTGTATAAGAAATATGAATTTTGTTATTTGTACATCACTTTTTAGCACCTTGCCAACAGAAAAGTGTGTAGGAAATATTTTATTGGATGAAAAAACAATTTTTTTTTTTTAAACTGCCCGTTCTGTCAAAGAAACTGTCAAATAGGATGTACATCATGGTTGATGAAATATTATGGTCTTGGGTGACTACCTGTGAACCTGTCTGGGCACATCTTGTTCCCATTTTTTACAGGTTGACGTACATTTTCAACTATATATTTTAATGAATTCACAAAAATTATTCATTTATTCATTACTCTTTTTTATATTTAAAAATTATTTCTGGACGGAGATGTAACAACTGGTAATTGAAAAATCCCAAAATTCATTCAATTGCAACATCTTCTTTCTCATTCAGTTAATTTTGCAATCCTTCTGCTTAATATAAGAGTCCATGGACATCAGACGCCAATTCAAAATTTTGAAATTGACATGTACAGAGAGCTCCCACACCCCAATCCACTCCATTCTATGAATTTTAAACACAGTCTTCGTTATTTTTCAAACTTCCTTTAAAAGTAGCTTATAACTTTTGTTGTGTTCTGTCACGTTAAATATTAATTTTAATTATATATTCGTAAATCGTAATTATTGTTCATTTATTATTCACATAGAACCCGCTAATAAAATTACTCTTAACACAGGCAGAGATTTGGACAATTTAAATAACAGCGACTGATTTTACAACTATAATATATGTTGGAGACCAACTTGTACCTTTTTGAAAGTTGAGAAACAAAAATGAAAAAAGTTGGATTTTAAGCTCCTATTTGGTATCGATTAAAATTTAAATTAAAGTCAATAATTAATTTTCATCATGTGTTTGATGGATCTTATAATTTTTAAATCATATATTTTTATAACAATCTACGATAAATCTAATTTGAATATGTTTGTTCTTTACATTTGAATGTGTTTGTTCTTCCCAAAGACCTTTTTGACTTTTTCTCGTCCTTCTCTGCTCTCTTTAAATACCTTAAAGACAAACTTCCAAAAGCAAGAGACTCCAAAGGTCACATTAAATTCATCGCAAGGGTACAACTTGAAACAGAGGACACAGGATGGGATGGATAGTCATAATAAGGTGACCTACAATACACCGGATAATATTTGTTCAGTTTGTTTTTTATTATTGAGGGAAGAATGAAATTTTGAATAATATTTTTTAAAGAATGTATAGTTAAAATTTAAAGTAATTTTATTAGTTTGTATATAGAATATTTTATTGGGTGAATGTGTGGTGGAGAATCTTACTGTAGCAAATAGAATTTTAGATTAATGGTTGACAAATATGGGCTCAAATCGTTCTCTTATTGCAGATGGGGTCTATTCTGCTCCACATCATTTTTCTATCTTCATGTACCTTTAACAATTTGCAAGTCTAAATTTTGTATATCGATACTCTTCTATATACAAGCCAATGGGCAATGTACATGAAATAAAGGAAAAATAATTTTGAATTACCAAAAATTGACTAAAGAAAGAAATTTATCTGTAATAAAAATAAATTTTAAAAACATATTAATTATTATTATTCTGACTACTTTCGTCCTAATCAATAAAAAATTGGCACACACTTTTGATTAGTTCATTAGTTGCATGAACATAAGTGCAGGGGAATCAATTCCAAATGTACAACTAGCGAGTTGAGTGGGATTAATCGCTCTTCGATTCGTCTCGAGTATAAGTGGAGTAATGATTTTCTCGTATAAGTCACTCGTCTACTCATAGAAGTTGGTATACGAGTCTGTGAGTTCACGTGTGACCTGACTCACCATATAAGTGAAAAATGCAATTTCAATATAAAAAAGTTTGGTTAGTCACAAACGACTCGTCCCATTAGCCACAATTTTGTTGAACGAGTCAGTTCGAACTCGACTCACTCTATAGACAAGCGTGAGCTGGCTCATTCTATTTAGCCCATGTTTGAAACTCATTTTTTTCTCATTCTTCATTTCAATCACACATTATATCAATAAAATAATATTACACATAAACCAAAAAATTCTCTTTACTTTTTAACCACACAATCTTCCATCAATCACTATTCCAAAAATTTTTTTTTACCCCAAAATGGGTGTCAAACAGGGGCTAAATAAACAAGTCCCACTCAAAATTTATGTCAAAGTGAGCCTTTCAATTAAACTTATTTTTTTCTCATTCTATTTCTCATTCTTCATTTCAACCACACATTCTATCAATAAAATAATATTACACATAAACCCAAAAATTCTCCTTACTTTTTAACCACACAATCTTCCATCAATCACTATTAAAAAAAAAAATTTCACCCAAAATAGGTGTCAAACAGGAGCTTAACACTCCTACATTGCTCTTAATAAAATGAAAAAAAAAATAAAAATTCCTTTGGTCCCCAACTTGTCAAGTTACTTGGCAAGTTGACCTCAATCTTTAAAAATGAGCGAGTTTACACACTTTAATCATAGTTGCACAATCAATCATGATGTTATCAAAAATCGTACTTATTGATTTTCGAGCTTGACGGTCAAGAATGAGCACGAACAAGATATTTCGGTACCTGAAACAAAGGGGTCGAGGTGTGTCCTCATCGCTTTTCCGATACTTAAGTGAGAGAGAGAATTTGAGAAAAGATATGTTCTGAGAATTATGCAAAAACGTACCTCAATAATGAATTGGAATAATATATTTATAGAGGCAGGTAGTGCATTCATAGTAGATTACAATGTTGAAATCCCTAAGAATTCTATCGTGATTGGAAGTTGTAATTTAATTGGTTTTGTATTATCCACGTGTTTGGATAGAAGTGAGATTTTGGTGATAGAATCATTTCAGGATGAGGTTAACTATTAATAGAAGACTCTCTTTCTCTCAGGTTTGGATAAGCCTTGATATGAGGAAGGGCCCTAATAAGTCGATGGCTACACAATAGGAGGTTTAATCATGATTTCGAGGAGGGCCTAGTGACCGAGAGTGGGCAATCCCAAGGAGGACATGCGGCATTGAGACCAATATGGGAAAATTCCTCCTCGGGCCAAGTGCTCGAGCTACTCCAATCTTGGGATCATCAAATTCCAATATAACTGAAATCATAAAAAATCCATTAATTGTAACATTACCCTCAAAGGTCTTAAACTAGGCCCACGTTTGACACACATTTTATCAAAATATATTATTTCAAAATTCATTTTCAACCACACATTCTTAAATAAAATAATATTTTTCATCATACTTTTCTTTACTTTTTAACCATATATTTCACATCATATTACTATTTAAAATACATATTTCCTCAGTAATATCCATCAATGTTTACCAACTTGGACTTGTGTTCGAATATTTGACATGATTCGTACTTTTGCAATGACCGTTGCGATAATTTAATGAAGATTTGGACATTTTCTATAGGTTGGAGATCAACATGACAATTTTTTAATAAACTTTTGTTTGGTGGAGATTAAAATCAAATTTTTAGTAAATTATGATAAAAATTGATGTAATATGTGATTGAAAAGTTGACTCCTACGAAATACGTGATTAAAATTAATTATTGACTTTAACTTAACCCTTGTTTAATCCCTGTTATTTCAAATATATAATATTTCTCTATTATTTTCAATCGCACATTCTCCAATAAAATTATATTACATGAAAATTCAAAATTTTTCCTCATTTTCTAGCCAAAATTTTTCCTCATTTTTCTTTATCAAAATATTATTCGAAAATTTATAAATTGTTATATTAAAATTTAGATTTTAATTTCTTTCTAATATGGACAAAATATATTTTTCTAAAATATTATAAAGTATTAATTCCTTCATTTGTACTATTCTTTTTGATAAGGACATGTTGGTACTTAGGTGCACCATGCGCCCAACTGTCCACCAATAGTTACAAAGTCGGTCAAAATCCTTACTAGTTACAACATCCCCTGACTAAACCCCTCTTCAAACCCTAATTAATTCATTAAACTATTCAAGAAAATAAAGGTGTCTTCATCTTACTTTTTAATTCAAAAGCTCTAATTTTTCTATTTCATTTCACTTTTGTCTTTACCCTTCACTCCCTCTTTCCCAAAACTTCCCTTCCTCTCTCTTTCACACTTTCTTGCATTCTAAATCTAGGGTTTTATTTTCCTTTTTTTCTTGATGGGTTGTGTTGTAGTTCAAGAACAGTTGGTTCTACAGGTCATTGGAGTAAATAATTTTCTGCATTTTGAGTATAAGTTTTGATGTCTGTTCTTGGGATTTAATTTGTTTCAAGATTGAAACTTTTTGAGTTCCTTTTTCTCTTTTGGGATTCTTTGTTTGGTTAAGATCTAAAAATTTCTGTTTCTTGAATTTTTATCACTTCATATAATTTATGAAAAACTCATGTCAAACCCTTGTTGAGAAATTTAGCCTGTTCTGTTTTAGTGTTTTAATTTGTGGAGTCTGTTTTTTTCTACATTTTCTTGGCAGTTTAATTCTGAATTCTTTGGTGGGTCAGTTTGAAATTTGCAGATTTAGGCTAGAAAAGGGCAAAGGCTGTATTTTTGCAGTGACAAAATTTATTAAAAATTAATCTTTAGTGAGTAATCTTGCTAAGTAAATGCATGGATGGAAGAGAGGGATTGGCATTACCAGGCTCCTCTTCATATTTCCTCAATAGAGGTGGAATAGGTGGGTCTGGGGGTTCGGCACCTGGTTCTAATGCTGCCGGTGGAGTGTCCAGTTCTTTACCGGCTGGCGTTGTGATGCATACCTCACCCGGATTCAATCCTGTTTCGAATCCCAACATTCAACTGCAATCCAATGTTGGTGCTAGTGGTGGTGCTATAAGTGGTTCAACATTCCATGTTGAGAACCAGTCTCCCAATTTCCGCCGTAGCATTACCAAGGGTGATTTCTCTAGCGTGTCAACTAGTGGTGATTCAGTGAAGAAGAAGAGAGGTAGGCCTAGGAAATACGGTCCTGATGGGGCTAACATGACATTAGCATTGTCTCCAATGTCTGCGGCCACACCTTCCACAGGAGGGATCACCTCGAGTGAGAAAAAAAGAGGGCGGCCACCTGGGAGTGGACGGAAGCAGCAGCTGGCACCTCTGGGCGAGTTTTTTGTTTTTCTTCACATAATTGTAGTTAGTTACACTGTTTCATTCTGTATTACATGTTCTAGATAAATTAGTTTTAACATTAGATAAACATGCTTAAGTAAAAAATAAGACAAAAAGATAATGCATTTGATAAGTTCAATTTCTAAGCTGTATCTCCAAACGCCACAAGCTGTCAAGTGCACTTGGAGTCTTTGGGGAATTAGAATGATACTAGTTTTAGTTTTTTATTAAGCTTTCCAATTTGTGGTTGATTGCTAGTTCTTTTTCTTTTTGAATGTGCATCAAAATGAATGGTTTTTGCCGAAGCCACTGGCACACACAGCAGTAGGTCTAACTGGTGTTTGATCAGTGTAATGTTCATTGTAAATTTGCATGTTTTGATTATGAAACTTGAACCCAAGGGTATGCTCTCTTCTACGTGGGTTAAAATGTATTCCGTTTCTCATTCCTGCCCCCCTACAGTGAAAAGCCAAAAGGAACAGGTAAAATAGAAAGGGAAAGAATCTAGGAAATGCTACTTGTTCACACGCCTTGAATGTTAGAGCGAATGGTCTCTCTCTTTCAGCCACATTTAGATTTAAAAAGATATATTTATTTTACATTTTTTCTGGGTGGGAGAAAATCACGTGTAAAAGATTTACTTTCTTTGATCAGGTGAATGGATGAACAGCTCAGCTGGACTAGCTTTTACACCGCATGTCTTACACATTGGAGTCGGAGAGGTATGTTTCTAATTCTTTTTAGGTCTAATATGTCATAGATATGCTTTGAATGGTGAAATTATTTTCTTAAACTTAAATTTAATATGCTTGATGACATGGTTTCTGGCTTTTTCCCTTATCGTGTGCGGTGTGCCTAATTGGACAGTTATTGTTGCATTATATGAAAATTGAACATCTATACGTGCAATTAGTGAGCTACAGATTGCTTTTTTGTTCAATATTATAATATTTCACTAATAAATTGTTTGCATTACTATGGCAAAAGAAGTGATTATATTTATGAATTTCTCCTGTAGGATGTTGCAGCCAAAATATTGGCATTCGCACAGCAAAGGCCAAGGGCTTTATGCATCTTGTCGGCTAATGGATCTGTTTCTTCATTGACACTGCGACAACCTACCACTTCTGGTGGCACTGTCACATATGAGGTTAAGATTCTTTCAGTGCCCTCTTGCTCTTAAATTCAGTAAAATCAGGATAATATTTTTTCCATCGCTCAGCTTTAAAATTGGCTAACCAAAGCCATATAGAAATTCAACTATTAGATGGAGATATCAGGGTTTTTTTTTTGCCATCATTCAGCTTTAAAATTGGCTAAACTGATGCCAGATAGAAATTCAACTGTTAAGTGGCGTTCTATGGTTTGATAAGTGACCATTATTAGTATATATTGTTTCACCACATTGTTTTAATCAAACTTTTACAATCTCACTCTCAATAGTATATATTGTTAAAGTGCTTCTGCTGTAGCATGCCTGATTTACTATGGTTTTATCTATTTTTGAAAAGTAAAAATGTTTCTTGCCTTGAACTCTTGGTGAAAAGGATTAAAAGCTTATCTTCACACAATTACTTTTATGTTATCATTCATATGTATTTTTAAAGAACTTGCCAATGAGCAAATTCAGTAGATATCAGAAAAGTTCTTTTCCAAGAAAATGTATTCATTTTTGTGCAGGAACTTGAATTCCGTAGTAACCTATTCTTGCTGATGAAAATGAGATGACAAACTTTAGGTTTAATTGCAAAAATGATGACTTTTTAGTGACATCTCATTACCATCTAATACTTTTTTGTTCATTCCATTGTAAGTATTTTTTTGTTATCATTTTGTATTTGTTTTTCTAGTGCCACTCTACATGTCTTCATTCCGGTATCCTCAAATCATATTCAAGCTCTGAATTTAATATCTTTGAAGTCTTCTCTGATTTATCCCTTGCTATTTACTATACTTGGAAATAACATTTATCATTATTATATGGTGAATTTTTATCCACAGTTTCTCTCTTTTTTGTTGTGTATTTTTGGCTTTGATGATGCCCTTCTTTATTCAAGAATATTTTCTTTTTATCTCACGCGTCTTCCCTTTTTCAGGGCCGATTTGAGATATTATGTTTGTCGGGTTCTTATTTGCTTGCTGAAAGTGGTGGTCCTCGCAATCGGACTGGAGGTATAAGTATTTCGGTTTGTAGCCCTGATGGTCATATCATCGGTGGTGCTATTAGCAGTAACCTCGTTGCCGCAAGTTCAGTGCAGGTATGCATGTAATCCTGTTATGCTAAGCTTTAAAAGTACATATAAGTAAATTTGAGATGAATAACTTTTCTGGAAATAAGTTACTTATTTTGACAGCAAGGAAAAATCATAACTAGCTTTTAATCAGTTAAAGTTAGAAATAATTCACTTATTTTGACCGTAAGGCAAAAACAAGCAACTTTTTGCTGCATTTCTTCAGCTTTAGCCAAAAATGCTCTTATTTCCTATGCTATCATTACTCAAATGTCATGAAGTCGAATTATTTTGACATGGTGCATCATCAATGTTAATATAGGTGGTTGCATGTAGCTTCGTATATGGTGGTTCAAAGGCAAAGAACAAAACAGAGTCCGGACCTAAAGATGAAAAGAATCCTGCAGACGAGTCTGCTGAGAAGTCATTAACCCCAGTTAGTGCTACTCCATGTCAAAATCTCACTCCAAATTCTGCGACTGGTGTTTGGTCACAAGATTCACGTCTTGATATGAAAAATTCTCAGACGCAGATTGACTTAATGCTCGGGTGATACAAGCTACAACACATACATGGTAGGTTTTGTATATTGTTGTATATTTGCACCCGGGAAATTAGCGAAATCTAATACTCAAGTCTGCCCTTCAGTAGATTGTGGGTCGTGCTAACATATTATGTAATAGAGTTTGGGTACTAGGTTCTTAGGTAGCAATGGTAAGAGGGTTGTTGGAACTGATAGGAACTATTAATATTTCTAGCAGGGTGAGTGTGTTATCTTGAAATCAAACTGGATTAAATTGGTGGGATTTCTTTAATTCGGTTTCCATTGCATTTTAACCTGAATCTTTAATTTGCAGTACTATTTGGTGATGCATTATTAACTTGATGCAAGTCCTCTGGTGGTTACCTCTCTGTGTGCTTAGAGCATGTTTGGGTGAGGTTACACTTAAAATTAAGTACCCATAAAAGACGAGCATCAAATTTGGTGCTCATCTTCTAGCATAATCCCAGCCAAACATGCTCTTAATCTAGTTTTACAGGGCCAGAGCAAATAATGAAGACGACTTTTCACCTCCAGTATCTAGCACTTTTATGTACCAAACAAATAGAACAGTACATTATTTACAAAATCATAGCTGTCATATACATGACACTCTTAACGAAACATAGATTGGAAGTTTTTGAACACAATAACTAGAGAAAATGAAGATGATGATGCTTATTGATGTAGACATCCTCATCAGGATGTTTATTACTAGTAACTGAATTTCACTATGAGATGACTAATGCTTAAGCCTTTTCGAGCAGCTTCTTTATATCCTTCTGCAAAGAAATGCAAGGGAACAATTTTTGAGTTGAGTTCTCGCTCAGCCTTGTTTACCAAATTATAAAATTGAGATTACAATATAGTAGGATGATATTTACCTCGATGCTAAGGGGAGATGTGGTGGGAGCATAACGATCAACAACACACCCCTCTTTGTCGACAAGAAATTTGGAGAAGTTCCATTTGATACTGTCACCCAAGAAACCACCTTTGCTCGACTTCAAGAACTTGTATAGTGGAGCAGCATTGGAACCATTTACATCAA
Source organism: Fraxinus quadrangulata (assembly GCA_903798255.1). NCBI lineage: Eukaryota > Viridiplantae > Streptophyta > Magnoliopsida > Lamiales > Oleaceae > Fraxinus > Fraxinus quadrangulata. The sequence continues at coordinate 17,831 of CAIGRB010136167.1, forward strand.
CCTGAATCAAGATAACGAGATACGATTTAAACCTTTGTCAACAATCTCACACGCATAGGCAACAGAGGAACCTAGTCTAATCACACATCAAGAGCACGTTTGGTATGAGTACTGAACAAGACTTGACAGTACAAGTTACATTTGACAAAAGCAGCTATATTTATCATAGATTACAAGAAATTTTTTTTTTTTATCGCTAATGCTGTTAAAGAAGAGATATGTAAGTAGAATTTTTGTATGAAGAAATAGTTCGTTTATGAAAATATAGAAATAAGCTTTTCAATGATTCCTACCTTGTCAAATATGGGATACTCGGCCTTGAAACGGGTGCAAGCAAACTGTTGAATTTCTTCATTAGTGCCAGGTTCTTGGGAGCCAAACTGATTGCATGGAAATGCCAGTATCTCCAAACCTATGTAATAGGAAAATCATTATTCAGGCACTCAAGAAATAGGAAGTGAGCTTTCTACCATTTATGTTCCATCGCCTATTCTTCAAGAAATGACATTTTCTCGGAATGAAGACTTTCAACTTACACAATTTGATGTTTAAACCTTTAAAAAAGCCTTTATGGATATTTTACTGATGCCTTGCTAAAAATAAGCACTTATTCTAGTCGTAAATGTCTACATTGACTTGTACGTTCATTGTAAGGGAAATTGCACTCTCCGATTTTCTCCCAATTAGTCATTTCTTCTTTCTGTGCTCTTTCTATTTCCCATTTTACATCACTCTAGTTGCATGAAAGCAAAGTTTCAGCCCAGTGACAAAATAATTGTAGTTATTTACTCGTGTTGCAGAAGAGCACTATCAATTATCAAAACCAAGATACGCAAACCAAATCAAACCTTGATCCTTGTACTTCTCGTATAGCTTTGTTAACTCCTTGTAATTTGAATTGGTAAGGCCACTGCAGCATACAAGGAATAAGATAATTTTCTTTATGCAAATATACAACTAGGTCAGTGCATAAATATGCAGGAAATTCAATATTTAACAGAATAAAAACTGAAAACTTGGAAACTGGCTTGCAAGGATATTGACAACATTCTTCAACCTTATGAATCCTGGGGGGTGGGGAGAACATAGATTATTCAAGATTGATTACTATGAGAAGATTCTAATGACAAAGAATACGTAATTAACAGTTGGTAATATATTTGTAAAAAGCTTCCAAACCGCATCACTCAATTGCAGATAGAAAGTTCATGACCAGCTTATTTTCTATCACCTAATCGAGTTCTTGATTCGTCGTCTTTCAACTGGAAAAGAAAATGACTCTGAATTTACAGCATTGAAATAGCACAAGCATAATTCTAAACGTAAGAACATTATGTGCAATATACTACCATATTAATCAGGCACACGCCAAAAGTTAGAATGCAAAATGATTTTTTTTGTACAAAGATTTCATCTTAGGAGTTTTTAGTATAAAGTATAAATCGAGCGTAAATTGAGTGAAGGACTCGGTGAAGTTACCACTGTGATGCAACATTAACAATCAACAGGACCTTTCCTTTGTAAATGCTTAAATCGACGTCATTCCCTTTAGCATCCTGCAACCACAGAATTTAGATTACAACAGTTTTGTCAATGTAACAATTTTTTCACATTCGAAACGTAAGAATAGGACCGACATGAAAAGTAAAAAATTGTAGCACATATACGATAGATCTCTTCTTCCTGTATATAAAAAAATGCTCTAGTAGTCTACTTAATTTTTTCCCCCTCGAACTAACAATAAATAGTTGCTTGGGCCTGTTTTCTTTGCTGTTTTCAGGTTATTTTCAGTTTTCAATTTTCGAAAACACGTTTTGTTACCTATTTTTCAGAAACGAATTTCCAAAAATAAGTTTAAAATTTACAAAGAAAACGGAAAGCGCAAATTTCACCCTAACATGACCTATTCAAAAAATGTTTTAACGGGAGGATTGGACAAGACCGGCCAATACTAAAAGACTTAAAAAAAATTTCTATATCTCCTGCTGCGCATCAAACATGCCGAATAATTTTACGTACCATTAAACCAAGATCATACAACAATATAAAAAAGAAGCTCATAACAAAAAATTACAGTTTACGTAAAAAAACATTTAAGAAATAAATGACAAAACCCATTGAAAAAACCTTAACATCATCATCAAAAATTGTACAAAGAGGTAAAAATTGTATACCTTCACAGTGAAATTATGAACTGATTGTGGTTTAGTTGAATTGCTTGCCATTGCGCGATCTAATCTCAAACCTCAAAACAGAGACTTTCTGGAATTAATATCAGAGGAAGCCACAGAACACAAAAACTCTTCTTTGATCGGCTGAGAAATCAAAGAGATTGAAGAAATATGCAGTGAATTAAAATTGGTTTGTCAATTTTGAAGGCGAACTGAGGAACAGCGCATAATGCCAAATTTATAGATTTTTTAAACAAGAAAAGTCAAAATTGTGAGCTTATTATTGTAGACTTACGTATATGAGACAATCCTTCTACACGTGGCAGATTATGTTTCTGCCACGTGTCAATAATATATCCAAACATGAGAAGCTTCGAAATTTCATGGGATTGATGGGTCGGATCATTTTAGCTCCGAAAATAAATGGTTGTGATGAGCTCAAGCGTGAAAATGTTTCATAGTAGAACTTTGTTCTTCTAGATGTTTTCTAATGGGAGGCACACAAGATTTACATGTTTTGTATGAAATCTGCAACGTCATTTGTTCAATAATTATCGAGTTGAAGGGTCAGAATAGATGAGTTCTCAAAACGATCTTTAAACATATAAATTACGATAAAATCCACAAATAGATAATTGTGTGAACGATTAGAAATATTTGTACGCAACCTTTTTGGATATTTCTAAGCTTATTTTCTAATGGCTGCTTGTCAAATTTATCTGCCTAATACAATGAATTATTGATCTTGTAACATTCTAGAGATTAAGAAATTTTCTTTGCTTATTCATATGGAAAAGTCGAAAATAAATTTTACAAGGAAGAGGGCTCTGGATACCATGATTTTTGGGATTATGATGGAGGAGCTTGACTAGAAGCATAAGAGTGGTTCAACTGAGATAAAAATTAAAAAAAATGCTCATAATTTCTTCGCCTATTCATAAGAAAAAAATTTATTTTCTTCGCCTACTCATTGAAAACTGGAGGGTCCCCAAAATTTTCCAATTCATATGGGATTGGAGGGGGGTGGGGGGGTCCCAATCCCACCCGAACATAGAAAGATATTTGAAACACAGCCTCTCGCTTTTTGGGCATAGCCAAATGTGCTATTGCCTTATAACGCATCTTTCCCAAACTCCCTTTCAAAAAACTTGTATGTGGATTGGGTATCATTTCTTGAAGGCTGAAGCAATCTAACATGAATGAATGTGTGTTACGTTAATAATGTTAGCGACATTGTACTTTTATTGACGGGTCATCTCCCCTCCTAAGTTTGTAGTTTCTTTTTATTTTAATTGTTAATAAATATTCCACCTTTATGTTGTTTCGATAAAAATAACCCTCCAACATAGCCAATGTGTTGATCCATTGGTTAGGCGAAACTTGATTCAAAACATCAAGTTTTCACAAGTTCATATTTTACATGAATTAATTGTAAAACAATAGATAGAGAAGCCTAACATGAAATTGATTTATTTGAGTTGTACGAAGAATAGGGCTGGAGTTGCTAATTTCTAAAATACTAGTAAGACGCAATAGTTGGCTATATGATAGCATAAAAATAAAAAAAAAAATTATTTGTCTTAAGTATTGTTACATTAAACTCAAAAAACGTGAAATGATAATAGGTGACAAAAATGAAATTAAGAGATCTGATTTAAAACTTATTTTCTAGACTTTGCGTTTGAAAGTCTCTCTGTTCTTTTTAAAAAAAGACAGGGCATAGATGATTAGATGTTGATGCCATGCTAAAGAGATTATGAAGTTCAACATAACCCTCCTTTTTCTGCCTCTTGAGGTAAGACATTATGTCTC
>CAIGRB010136167.1:23959-42343 GCA_903798255.1 Fraxinus quadrangulata
ATGATGTATAAGAAATATGTTCAGTGAAATTGGAACTATGTGGAGAAGGGATAATTTTTAAAAATCATAATAAAAAAAGCTCGGTATAGTGGCCGCTATGTGAGCAGGAGTAGTTTTTAACCAAATCCAATCAACACATCTATCATCAATTCTTACTACTCTATACGTTAACATTACCTTAAAAAAAAAACAACAGCCGGTGCATTGCACGGGCATAAAACTAGTATGTTGGAAAAGTTTGTTTTGAACTTGTCAAGCATAATTTTAAAAATTAATCTTTTACTAAAGCATAGTTTAGCCCTCGACCTCGAGAACTCAGCATAAGAAGCTCCACTGCCGAATAGATAGGTAAAACTTTTTTTGCCTTGCAAAATACTAACAATAACTAATTTTACAAAACACAGAGATAGAAATTAGGATGTGAAACGTAAAACTAATCAGCTGGGTAGCTAAACCAATCAATCAATTGATTAAATTGATACATGTTTCAACTGATGCTCCAACGAAACCTAGTTTTACGAAACAAGCCAAACATGCAAATTTTGGTAACAAGCAAAGAGAAAACATTAACAACAAAACATAACAAAATGTACTCATCAACCCGATGATCATATCCAACAAAACACAACTAAGCATCTTAGTGCTTGATTAGGCAGCATCCTCTTCGTCGTATTCCTCCTCTTCATCGTATTCCTCATCAGCAGTTGCATCTTGATACTGCTGGTATTCTGCAACTAGATCATTCATGTTACTCTCAGCTTCAGTAAACTCCATCTCGTCCATACCTTCCCCGGTATACCAATGCAAAAAAGCCTTCCTCCTAAACATGGCAGTGAACTGCTCGCTGACCCTCCTAAACATCTCTTGGATTGAAGTCGAGTTACCAATGAAAGTCGAAGCCATCTTCAGACCAGTGGGTGGGATGTCACAAACGGTGGATTTCACATTGTTTGGAATCCACTCAACAAAGTAGGATGAATTTTTGTTCTGGACATTGATCATCTGCTCGTCGACTTCCTTCGTGCTCATCTTGCCACGGAAAACGGCCGATGCGGTAAGGTACCGGCCATGTCGAGGATCAGCAGCACACATCATGTTCTTAGCGTCCCACATTTGTTGGGTGAGTTCGGGAACAGTAAGGGCACGGTATTGCTGTGATCCACGAGATGTGAGTGGGGCAAAACCAACCATAAAGAAGTGAAGCCGTGGGAATGGTATAAGATTGACTGCCAATTTCCGAAGGTCAGAGTTGAGCTGTCCAGGGAAGCGAAGGCAGCAAGTGACACCACTCATGGTGGCAGATATTAAGTGGTTCAGGTCTCCAACTAGAACGAATAACAGACTCGTTAGAAGTTAGAAGTAGGGTCATCAGCCTTCAACCAAATAGCATTCAAGAACATTTATTCCCAAATCTGGGACAAAATGGCATTGAACAGAATCACATTCAATGGAAAATAGCACCATGAGGATTATATCTTCTGTGTTATCACATGACTAGATTCAGCAAAATATAATTTATAACATCTGGGGTTGGCCAACAGGTTGTCAAGACTAATGACAAAACCAGAGGCATGGGGTGATTTCAGTCATAAACATCAACACAACGAACATAATTTATTTTAATTATCAAATTTGAAGATTTTAAATAAGTGGAGGCTCAATAAAGCCATACATATTAGCTTATGTATATGTTCAAGAAAATATCAGATTCTTAACCAGACAAACATGGCAAACACTGAGGTTCATGCAATGTAACTCATTAACACATATAATTCCTTCACAAGTACACAAGGCAGAACCAGGTAATATTGCAGCTGTATCATTGTACATAAGACAGATAGAAGAGTATCTTAGATTTCACATTATGTGACTCGTGCTGTAGCATTACACTGGAGCATATCAATCATTTTAATACAATTGAACATGCACATTTATATACAAATTCAATAAATAAAAATGGAAAATTCAGGTGCCTAAAAAAGAGGAACAGAAAGACTGTAATAAAAGGAATATCAATATCAATATGTTTCAGTAAAATTGAAAGAAGAAAACTTCATAGGGTAATTTGGATTGTTTCTTCTGATTTTCAAGAAGCAAAAGAATAAAGATTCAATATTCCTAGCTTCTGAAACAAAGAAAAACAGAAATTTAGCAAGGATTCAGCAACTTACAACTGGGAGTTGTGAGCTTGAGAGTGCGGAAGCAAATATCATAGAGTGCCTCATTGTCGAGAACCATACACTCATCAGCATTCTCAACAAGCTGGTGAACTGAGAGTGTTGCATTGTAGGGCTCCACCACCGTGTCAGACACCTTAGGAGATGGGAAAACAGAGAATGTCAGCATCATTCGGTCTGGGTATTCTTCCCTTATCTTGGATATCAATAAGGTCCCCATTCCTGAGCCAGTGCCTCCCCCCAATGAATGACAAACCTGAAAACCTGTAAACAACAGTACAATCATCAGGAAACAACCATAATTTTGACACTATGAGTAAGACTCCTACATGCACAACAAACACTAATAAACAAATATGTCAGAATTAGTTTATGCAAAATACAGGACAAATGGAATCAGGCAATCCGTATGAAAAGCCAATTGAGTTAATATAGTTGCACTACAAATGGTTTCCAGAGAAAAAAATTATGCGCAATCCAGAAGCACATAGATCACTAATACACACAACGGTTTCCGTGTGATATGAATTTTTGAGCATCTGCACTCGAGATAAAACTCAATAAGTTTGCCAAGTTCAATAGTTTTGTTCACTTGATTAACAATATTTCCCAATTAAGATTGCAGTGAAACACAACGTAGCTTTCCCAACACCAAATAATAAAATTTCATGTACATATTTGTGTTGGCAAAAAATTGTAATGCAGATATCACTAACTCAAAAAACTGGTTGTCAGCTACATACCAAATTTGCAAACGAAGGGAACCTCAAGTATTTGCAGGTATCAATTATGATACCCCGAATGCAATGTGGTGCAAATTTCAAGTGAAACACATTGATCTGTAAGTGATGCATCAACCTATAGAAATGCATTATGCAGCGAATTCCAGCCAAGTGCGTAAATATGAGATGGACCCATGAGGAGAAATAAGACACATCACACGAGACACACCATATAACGAAGACATGAATGATACATCAGAAATCAGTTGATTATAACATCTCTCAATGAGTCAAAACCACCTCAAATTTTAACAGATACAAGAATCAAAATGTAGAACTACTTAACCTTCAAATAGGCTATCTACACTTATACAGAATGCAGTGGCTACAATATGTTTTCCATACATCGTCATGAATTTGATATAATAAGGAAATTACAAATACTCAAAAATCAAACATTTATAAATGAATATATGTACATCAAAATAGATTACAAATACAGATCTAGATACAGGCACCCAGCAAAAAAGACAATTTTACCTTGGAGGCAGTCACAGTTCTCGGCCTCCTTCCTGACCACGTCAAGCACCGAATCAATAAGTTCAGCACCCTCAGTGTAATGCCCCTTGGCCCAGTTATTCCCAGCACCAGACTGTCCAAATACGAAGTTATCCGGCCGGAAGATCTGTCCAACCGGGCCAGCCCGGATGCTGTCCATGGTACCCGGTTCAAGATCCATGAGGACAGCCCGGGGGACAAATCGGCCGCAACTAGCCTCGTTGTAGTACACATTGACGCGCTCCAGCTGCAGATCCGAGTCGCCGACGTACTGTCCGGTGGAGTCGATGCCGTGCTCGGCGCAAACCACCTCCCAGAACTTCGCTCCGATCTGATTGCCGCATTGGCCGCCCTGAATGTGCAGGATTTCACGCATTTTGGGTGTTGATTTTAGTGTGTTGTCTGTGTTTTGTTTTGAGAAAAAGGTTTTGGGGAAAGTATATTGAGGAAAATGGGAATATATGGGGCAGAAAGCGGGGGAGGATTTTTAGGTTAAATTTTGAAATTAATAGAGTGCGCGTAGTGAGAGGTTTATGTGGTGGATTGGGCACGTGGCATGTGATAAGTGGATGAAGTTTCTAGTCTTAGGATTTTTTTGAAAATATTTCCCTTCCGGCCCTCAAACTATTTCAATTAGCACTTAGGGACTGATGTTACAAATTTCCTAAATCCTTTGCTATTATCATTCTTTTAAAAAAAAAATTTCTACATGATTATTTTTTATTTACACAATAAAATATTTTGCATATAAATCTAACATTTTAACCGCATATTCTCCTAAAATATTGTTCAAAATTCTTTTTAAAAAAAAAAAGAATGGACACCAAATAGACTGAACTATTTTACTATTACATTATTACTTAATTTTTTTAAGCCCTCGTTTGTCTATCATTTTTCAAAATATTATTTGCTACAGTAAGATTCTCCACCACACATTCACCCAATAAAATATTCTACACACAAACCAATAAAGTTACTTTAAATTTCAACCACACATTTCAAAAAATACTATTTATTACTCCATTTTCAACAATATAATGGATGACAAACAATGCCTTATAATTGAGATACGCGAGGACTGAGGAGTAGTTGAATAATTGAGGCAAGAAAACAAAATGGATGTGCTAATTAGTCAACTGGATTAGTTAACCTTGGTGGTTTCCCTAATGCTTAATATGTTGTTAATGTAAAGAATTCTCCTAAATCATGGAGTACGAAGATTCTCATGTTTAGGATATGTCAAACTAATTGATGAGCATAATTAATTGCAAAATAAATCACGTAATTGACGATTGTGCTTAATTCTCAGTCCAACATACAGTTTACAATACAAAACGCTTTCTTTATATCGTACACTCGTAATTTTTTTCTTGTGTATATTATACTTATATCTCGGATTGATTTGAAAGTCGAAAGGTCTTGATCAAGTCGGCACCATTTTAGACGTGTATTTTTTTCGATTTTATTAGTGGTACATCACCTTTTACATCGGGGTATGGTACATCACTATGTACATCGGGGTGTACCCCCCTCACATGGAGGTGGAGCCTACTTGAATAAAAAAATATTTTTCATAANATATAAATCTAACATTTTAACCGCATATTCTCCTAAAAAATTGTTCAAAATTCTTTTAAAAAAAAAAAGAATGGACACCAAATAGACTGAACTATTTTACTATTACATTATTACTTAATTTTTTTAAACCCTCGTTTGTCTATCATTTTTTAAAATATTATTTGTTACAGTAAGATTTTTCATCACACATTCACCCAATAAAATATTCTACACACAAATCAATAAAGTTATTTTAAATTTCAACCACACATTCTAAAAAAAAAAAATATTCATTACTCTATTTTTCTTCCAAAAATGGGAGACAAACACACCTTAAAGTAAGAACTACAAAACCTCATTCCATGAATTGTTTTACTTAATAAATTTATCGTTGAACATTTAATTTTATTGGACACGAAATTTATTCACTTATCCAGTCGAGTCAATAAATATGCTTGAACCACCACAAGCAACCCTAACTCCACCTGAGTTGTTAAACCTGCTCAATTCATCATGACCAACTTGATCAACAAGATCACAACTAGCTCCACCTAAGCTACTTGAAGGTTTTCCAATATTATTGTCCAAATCACCACAAATAACCAGATCACAACCAACTCTACTTGAGTTACCGCTTACTAAACCATAAGTTGCGGTTGTTTCCTCCGTGATGGCCGAACATTCCAACACATATAATCGGGACTTTCTCCGTCCGCTTAACACAATCTAGACACCCTTGCTAACTTTCAGAATTTCACCTCCACCGGTATACCTGTACCCTTTTGAATCAAAAGTACTAAAAATGATCAGATTTCTGTTTATACTTGGAACATGTCGAATCTGATGAAGTGTTCTAATCGTCCCATTCTGCATCTTGATTTTGACGTTACCAATCAATTCCACAAGGCTCATTGCTTCTCGTCATCACGGAACCCCTTGTAACTATTTCATATAAAGAAAATCAATCCCGGTTTGAACACATATGAAAAATGCAAGCTGAATCAAAAATTCAATCCTCGTCTAGTTTGGAGTCACCTTCAGTAATCACCAACAAATCTCCATCACCGTTCTCTTCTACAAGATTAACATTACCGAAATTTTCTGATTGTTCATCCTGATCTGCAGTAGCAAAACTCTTCCGCTACTTATAGCAATTCCTCTTCATATGCTACTACAGATCAAGATGAACAATCAGAAAGTGTTTATATCTTATGAAATATTTATAGAAGCCAAATCTTGAAATTGTGGAGTCCGATATGAAGAAGAAATCGCAAAATTCGAATAAAATGAAAAAAATCGCGATTAAGTCACTATTGCAGGGCTTAGGCACTAGGTGCAGTGCCTGGGCGTTACTACGCCTAGCGCTCAGGCACTATGTGCCTAGCGCTTAAGCGCTATGTCTCGGGTTAATATTTTAAAACATTTTTTTACCATCCAAGAGTTTATTTTCAAGCCAAATTCCTAATTATTATTGAAACTTAATATCTACAACTCAGAACTCTACAAACTCAAGTACCTTAAACTTTATTCAATCAACCAAATCTCAAATAACATGGAATCAAACCAACCAAATACTTCTAAATTAAGATTAAACAAGATTCCTTCATACAACAAACTTCTAAATCACATAAAATTTTTGTCACAAAACCTAACAGATGTTGTGTATATATATAGTATTATCTTATTTTTTACTTGTGTCTACTATTTTGGCATAATACAGTCACCCATTCTTACTAAGAAATGGAAGGAAACTTAAAAAATGGAAGAAAATGTGGAAAGTGAGGAAGAAAGAGATGTAAAAATAGAAACAGTTTTTGAAATGAAGGGGATTAAACAAGAACAAGAGAGAACCTTCGAAGAAGATCCTTCTCCTTCCTTTTTTTTGGAAGAAAGGGAGGATCCGAACTTCATTATTAATATTATGCAAAAGCAGTCTTAAGACCTAATGGAGTTTTCTTTTTCGTACATGATACTCTATTGTTCATATTACTGGTTTTTTTTACGATCCATACTCGAATGTTTCTTTTGTTTGAGACAAAGAAGAGGTGCGACTTTGTTTTGATATTTGGAATCTGATGCTGATCTCTCCTGTGTGATAATAAATCAGGTGGCTTGGCAGCAAATTGGACCTGAAAAATTGCAATTGCCAACTCCTTTATCCTCTTTAGGAGAGTACGAGGTACCACTACGCCTACCCAATTCCATTCATAAGCTACGAGGAAAAGTTCAATGGACTGTTAGCGTCAAAATTAGGAAACAGTGAAGGGGAGTTTGCCCATTGAATGGTTTTTTTAACTAGGGAGTGGAGTATAATTATAGCAGACAAGTTAGATGAAATTGGGTTTTGAGCAGATTGATCATTTGATCACTGAAAGTTCTGAACGTGTACTTCTGTAAGTTGATGGCCTTAGTGCATGTTTGGCTGAACTTAAAAAGCAAAAAAGAAGAAGCTAAAATCGTTTATTTTGAAAGTAACTTGCAAATTTACTTGCAAGCAAACTTCATAAGCACACCCAAAAGTGATAAATTCATGGGAAAGGCCTCAGGTTAAGGTGTATAATATGCAGTATTATGAAAAATGTAAAGCGTAACTACTGACTAGGTGTAGAGGTCAAACTTCGTTTTAAGAGTTTAAGCGGTCTAGGCGTAAAAATGAGTTACTTATTTTTATTATTATTTGCTTAATAATTTCTTCAATTCTTCAATTTTCATTTTTTCGAAATGTACGTAAAAGCTAGACTATTTTTCATAGTTTCAATTTTTTAACTCGATTAATCATATTTAACAGATTTATAGGAACTTTATACATACTTTCGAAGTTTTCAACAAAACGATATATTTCAAAATCATAGTTACATAATATAGATAGCACCATAATTTAAATCTTATATACATTCTTATTGGATAAAAAAGTTAATAAATTAAAGTCAAATAAATTTTTTTTTTAAATAAAAAAATTTAATAAAACACCGTAAACGCGCATTACAATCAACTTGTTGACATTATTGTCTACGTCAGCCTCTTGTGTCATGTGTATAGTGATTATGTCTTCACTCACAGCCACATAAATTTGAAGGAAAATTTACAGTGGAGGTCCCAAACTTTTATAAAAAAAGTACAGTGCTGTCTAAACCTTTAAATTATAGTAAAAATGTCCCAAACCTTTCACAAATATGTGGTAAGCCTTTGGACAATTTTCGTCAAAAAATTAATGAGAACAAGCACAACTTTCACTGTAAATTTTCTCCAAAAATCTTCAAGAAGGGCATTAACTAAACCCATAACTTGCATTGACTCGAACAATTTTTTTCTCCTTATTTCTATTTTCGTTTCTTTCCTTTCTTTTTATTTTTAAACAACTTTGTATTAGATAGTACAACTAAATGATCAAAACAAATTTATTAAATAAATCCCTTTTCATTATAGATAATTTTCTACAAAAACCATCCATCCTACCGTAGAAAAGATTCTCCGTTGTGCTTCGAGAAAGCTCGATAACCTACAAAAGGGTTGAAGAACACTCTCTTGTTTCCACTCGGGTGTTGTAATTGATTCGTGGATGATATAACGATAAAATAATATAGTTATACGAATGAAAAAAATAGGAAAATTAATGCCACAATACCTATCTTCACTTGTATCAATACACAATTCTACTAGATGACAAATTTTGTTGGGAGAGTTGGACACATTACGTAATATTATCTGAGCAAAATACTGGATAAGGGTAATTCTTTTTTAAGATAGTTATCGAATCTCGAGTTTGTCTTGGCAGATGTTCGAGACATTCAAGGTCGAGGACTAGATGTTCATCTATCTATGTCATGACATTATACAATTAATTTCCTTGATTATAAAGATCTCTAATTATAATTTTAACTTTTTCCAACAAACGACGACGACGACATACTCTTCACATCAAAACTACAACATAAGAAATTAATTAAAATTAAACAACAATTTTGTGTGTGTGTGTGAGAGAATCAATACAGAGAACATGGTATTATCGCTGGCATAACAAATCCTGAACTTCTTGGCTTGTCAAATTAAGATTCATGGTACAGTTCATCCCTGCAATTCTACGCCGTTTGATGATATTCAAAAGCCGCACTTCACCTTTCAACTTTGCATGACTGCTCAACTTCACTAAACCAGAATCAATATCACTGCTCAAATTGAAATTATAATCTGATAATAACTTATTTGCCCTTACTTGCAAACTCATATTCATTCTCTTCCTCTCTCGACCCTCAACTCGCCCTCCATAAATATTTGCCATCCCAATCGTTATATTTCGATATAACAACGTTGCACTGCTGTTCTGAAATTTGAAGGGCCCGAAATTTTTGTTGTATATTTGAATTTCCGCGACCATAGTCGTGTTTAATGAAGCCAGAGGTGCAGTTTCGTAGTGTAGATTTTGTGTGGTGATATGAGATATGTGAACTCTAGGGTTCTTGAAGGGTAACACGACTAATCCGAAAACGAAGAGCATCATGCTCTGTAACACGACTATGATTAAGATGTAAACCAAACATTTGCTACTTTTTTGCTGGTTTTTTGGTAGATTATGGGATTTGCCTTTTGCTAATGGATTTAGAGGCTTTCTTGATCAGCCATGTTTAAGAGAGAGAGAGAGAGATTGTATGAAGGAAATAACCCTAGTGAGTGAGATTGTATGAAGGAAATAAAGGGTTACAAATTACAACTTATATATTATCAAGCTTACGCATTTGTAACATATTTAGTAAGTTGAATTAAACAAATTTTATGTGCATTTCTTCTTATTTTCTTGATGTGCATCTGGAGTTGATGTTGTTTCAAACATTTAATAAAATGGGGCCATGCATGCGCATTTATTCTTATTGCAACTTGAGTTGATGTTATTTCAAACATTTAATAAAATGTGGCCATGCATGATTAATTGAACAAGTCTAGTATTCACAAATGTAACCATAATTTTTCCATTGTTTTTTTGAATTTTATTGTATTCTGTTGTTCAATGCAAAGGTTTATCAATTTATATATAGGTGTGATATTATTAAGCATTAATTAAACAAAAAAATTAAAGCATTAATTATCTCACGCCTTATAGGACTTCAGATACGGGTGGCAATGATCGAGCTGAGTCGTCCACGTGCCTATAATCAACTCATTTTCAACAAGCTTAAAAACGAGCTGACTCATGAAAAAAAGAGTAATGATATTTATCATCGTAATGATGGAACATCAATGACATAACAACTCATTATCCCTCACATTTCTTTCTCTCGTCTCCTTTTTTCTCATGAAAATTGTAGCTCCTTTTTTCTCATGAAAATTGTAGCTGTACAATCTCATTATTCTACATAAACTGTCACATCACCAATGTTTCATTATCATAATGATAAATAACAACTTATCCAACAAATTAGTGTACAACAATGCAAGAGTAGACAAATACTCAATTTCAATTTGCATAATTTTTATATAACAACGTAGAGAAAATCTTATATTGCTTAAGATACTAACTCATCACCAAATTGAAAATGAAATTACCGGCTATTATCACATTCTCCATTGAAGTATAAGAAGAAATTATTCAAGGAAAATCTGTCATCTTGAACCCTCTCAATGAGTTAAAAACGATATGCATGATGAAGTTACCTACTGCCAGCCATGCTCATATCCTGGAAGCAACTTCACCTCTGCTGCAAAAAAAAAATTAAGTTCTTACTTTATTCATACATTCAGTTAAGAATGAATTTCTCGATTTAATTGAAAAAAAGTGTCCACCCACTACTATAGTCTTTATTTTGGAGAATACCATAGAAAATTTGAATGTTTGGAGTATCAAGTTATTGGAATTAAAAATTGAAAGCTCGTTACCCAAAAAGTTGAAAGTTGTTGATTCAGTTCCAATCCAAGAATTTATCATTGAATTTTAGGTCAAAATTTTAACCCTATATTCTTGATATAACATACACACAAACATTTACACGGCTTTGTTTATTGAATTAAAGATTTTTTTAATTTTTTTTAATTTTCGGGTAATTCTTATTCCGCTTCGAACTGGAAGAATAGGTATCAGACAGTTCCATTGCCAAGAGCACCTGCTCCACACTCTTTAACCATTTTTGGTCTGTATTTGTTGAAAATAATTGAGAGTTGTAATTAAAGTATACATTAATAAGATTTCTATTTGAAATGCTATTGTTGAATCTTATTCAAGTTTACTTGACGAATTCTAAATGAAATTATATCTTCGAAGCTCATTAAGAGTAAGAATTTGTGTTAGAAGAAAATCACATTTGGAAGATAATTGGAATGGAGACGGGAGCTTAGGCGCAGGTTCGTGATGCCTAGGCACCACCAGCGTAAAGCTGGATTAGTGAGCTGCGCTGCCTCGCCCGAAGAGATGCCCCTATTTTGGATTTTGTTTTTTATGTTTTTGGTCTCCATTTTGGATTTTGTTTCTTGCATTCTACTTCAACTAAACTCTACTTTTGGATGCCCCTATTTATTTCTTATATATAGTTGACTCTTCATTATGATTTAGTAAGAAGATAGGAAGATTGTAAATACATAATTTTTGCATTTTTTTCTCCATATTATAATAAAAATTTTATTCTCTACAAAATTATAATACTTTTGTGATCTTTACTTCATATTATGACTTAATCTTTTATTTTCTTCAACAAAGTAGTATTTGATTAATCTGATATTATCTCCATTTTCACAATAAACTGGTATCAGAACATTCTAGTTCACAACAACATAGGTGTCTATTCAAATATACTCCCCTTGTTGAATGATAATGTCCATCCAACGTTCCATGGCTTAGAAGTTAAACTGAAAATATGCACAAAAGAAAATTACGATCATCGAGTTGGGATACATGTTCAAACGCATGCGTATACCTCGTCCCTATTGACTCGGCAACTTATGTGCGACCTGTGCCAGGCCTCCTATTTGATCGGGGCTGACAGCTTGATACAAGCGCATCTTTCCTTTATCGGAAGTAATTGGCTTGTACATCACTT
This sequence comes from Fraxinus quadrangulata, assembly GCA_903798255.1. NCBI lineage: Eukaryota > Viridiplantae > Streptophyta > Magnoliopsida > Lamiales > Oleaceae > Fraxinus > Fraxinus quadrangulata. The sequence continues at coordinate 35,996 of CAIGRB010136167.1, forward strand.
GAATTTCACGTACTGGATAACATCGGTGGACAAGTTAATCGACAAGGTACATTTCATATCCACGGACTTCTTCTTCTTCATCACCAACATCAATTTGACTTTTCCTCTCAACTCGGCCTCACTTGTCAAAGACAAGACTCCTCTTAGGCGGCTAAGCCACTGTTTTCTTCAGTCTGTTGGTCAACTCCTGCATCACCTATGAGGACAACGTGTGAAATTGTTGATAATTTGAATTATAGAAAATCAGACTTTTTTCTTGTTAGATTATTTATTAGTAAAGTTCAACACAGTTTTCATTTTATCCGTTCGAAATTTGAACAATCACCCTTCAATGACAGGCCAGTGTACTCGTTGCAAGTTGTTTCACTTCAAATTCTTAAACACCAGCACAGGTCAAAAGCAAAAATTAGCTTCATGGAGGACTATAATTCTAAATAAATTTTTTTATATATATAAAAAACAGAACTGTAATTTAGACATAAACAAATCTACATAAATAACGAAATCAAACATAGAAAGTACACAAGATTATTCATAAATAATACAAAAAATGAATATGCACATATATTCATCATTTGCACTTCAAATCCTGAACCTGTCTAGTTGCTAAATTGATAGTCCAATCACAGTTCATTTCACCGGATTTCTTCTTCTTAATAACTTTCATCAAATGAACCTTCCCACTCAACTTCGCATGGCTACTCAACCTTAAAATCCCAGAATTTATATCATTTCCAAGATTTGTATCCCCAGAAAGCCTATCGGTACTTACAGCAACTGAAATGTCAAACTTCTGCGTTTTTCGCGCTTTGGTACGTCCCCTGGGGATCACAGCCTCTCCAACAGGCATGCCATTGTATAAGATAGATAGTGTACTGTTATCATACTTGAAGTGCCCAAAATTTGTGTTTTTCACAGTAAATTGTGTTAGCAATCCCATGTTGATTGAAGGCGAGTTTGTGCTGTTGGAATTGAAACTTTCGACCTCCATTGCATTGAACCTGACCTTAGGACTTTTGATTTTCATGACGGTTAGCGCAAATACAAGTATAATCGCGGTTTGGAACACGATGAATGCTGCAATATATGCTAAGCATTTTTTTTTACTTCTTCCCTCACCCTTCGACATGGCTAAGTTTTGTTGATACTTGAAGAGGGTCGACCCAAATAACAAGAGATATGACTATGCCTGGAAATTGGGTTTTGTGGGTTTTAGAGGTGATGGAGAACTGAGTTTAATTTGTGTATATATATAAGAAGAAGAAGTGTACCTAACGAACATATAATAATAGCATGTGGACACATTGTGTGTTACCTTTTCAAACTTTGTTTGCGAAGCCAAAGCGTGTTTAGTGGACTTTGACTATGTAATAAAGTGAAAGAACGTTCCACTGTGCGAGTGTATACAGGGTTATAAGCCTTCTAGTTGAGAAAAGTTGTTGGAACTCGTTCAATTTAAGAGAAGTTTCGTATGTTTGAAATTCGAACTACATCAGAGATGTTGAGTAAGCTCAATTTTTTGGCAATTCATGTACGACTCCAAGGAGTTTGACATGGACCAGATTTGCAAGTTGGCTCACATGAAGTCTTGAGCATCGCGAGAGGCAAAATATCTGAATTCAAGTTTTGTTGTTGATCTCATTTATAAAAGCTAAATACAAATTCAGCGTACACGTGAAGAGTTAAAAAGCAATTTAGATAAACTAATCAAAGTTGAACGTATATTGTACGTTATTTTGAAATACTTTATAAGTACGACTGTAAAAATAATATTTGATATCAATTTGTTGAGAGGATTCGATGAATTTCAAACGAACTAAATAAAATAAAATTTAGGATACAAATTTAAGAGAAGAAAATTATACTTTCAAAATTCAACTTCTATAATTCAAATTTTTTGTGATGAAGAGCAACATTTTTTTACTACATTTCATACATAAAAATTAATTACTAATACATGAATTTAAACACCCGTTAAAATTCTTATATATATGAATAGAAATAAATTCATTTATAATAATTCCATATTCATGTAGATCAAGATTTATTGAATTTAGATTAATATGAATGTTAATTAATTGAAAAGTAGTAACAAGAAATTCATACATGACAAGAATTTTGTAATATTTATTTAATATTGAAAAACGAAAAGTAAAATATTATTGAAATAATTGAATTATAATATGGTTAAAATCGTGAAAAATGATTCTCACTTGATATGATATTTAATATATTATAGATAAATTTGTTCTTGGCTTCAATATAGATATTAAAATTTAAATGGAACGGTTCAATATATTAAGAGTTTAAAATCGAATATTTACTAGTTTAAAAAATTCTAAAACGCGATTTATTTTTGTTTCAATTAAAATTAAAATAAATTTAAATTTTAAATAATCAAATTAACTATTTGGAGTTTCTGTAGTCATGATCGTTAAGTAATGTGTGAAGTGGGTTCCACTTCTAGAAGATATAACGAATTTAAATGTGTGAACAGTAAAAATGTACATATATTTTACGCGTAACGTATGAATGAAAACATCCTCAGAAGATCCAAAGAACTTGCACAAACATACAAGGTTTTGGAAGTTGTGTTGACTATTAAACTCAATTCTCCATCACCTCTAAAACCCACAAGTCGTGTTACATACAAGTCATGGCTCAATTCACACGGAATTTTACAAAAATAACACTTTTAAAAAGAAATATCTCTTATTTTCACTGCAATTACCACTCCCTCCCTCCCTCCCTCCCTCCTAGAGATGGCAACGGGAAGAGACGGAGCGGGACACAGGCCCCGCCTCACCTCGTCAACCCGTCAGATCAGGTTTTTTTTGCTATCACTATGCATAATTAGCTAAAAAGAATGTTTACTATTCCTTATAAACTTTAAATTGTAATTTATGGTAAGAATTCGTTTGCCTCACAACTCAAAAATTCTGGCTCGATCCATGGTGATATGTAACATTATTTGAATAACTTTTGATTGGGGATAAGGAGACAAGAAAACGACCTAGTTCTTGAAGCCTGAGCATTGAATCCTCATATAAAAAAAAAAAAAAATAAGACGTGTGAGAGTGATTGGAAGGTTACGGTTAGGTTTGGCAATGACATTATCAAGTGAGCAACCCAATTATTTCACATGTTGATGGATTATTTCACATAGATTGCACTAAGTAGATTAAAAGGTCTTTTTTTTTTAAAGTAAAAAGGTCATTTAATTTAACAGTAAGACATATTACTTTCTATATAATAATTCTTAACTTTGATTGGCAAAATTTTTATATAATTTTATATTTAAGTATACTTTTCATATGTAAATTTGTCCAAATGTCAAAAAAAGTCTAGAATTAGGGGCGAGCAGTGCTATGTAAGAACACTTCTATATGTGCAGAAGAAAAAAAAACAGAGTACACACACGAGGGTTGGCCCCATTTTCTATAAATTTTCTTGAAGCAAATGGTCAAAATATAAAGGTTTAGGGGCAGGCAGTGCTTTGACAATAAACTATGTTCAAGTATAAAATTTATGATTAATTTAATAGGACATATGATAACATTATAATACGTCGAAAGATTCAAGTTTTTCTTATTATTATCTATCAATAACAAGCACAAGAGAATGCACTAAAATTGTATAGTTATTGAGAATCTAATGATTTTTAAAAAATTGAATTGGTAGCAATTTTTTGAAAATGAAGATTTACAATTTCAAGTGGAGAGTTGTGAAAATGTGACAAGTTAACAATAAAAACCAACTTTTATTTTTTCATTTTTAAAATTTTACAAAAATTAAAAATGTGTTGCTCTTTCCAAGGTAGAGAAATCTTCTCTCATTTTCACAAAAGAGAAATGTTTTTTATATAAGTATACAAATAAGTAATAAGGCCTAATCACTTGTTGTCTACTACTTTAAAGACATGTTTAAATTATGAAAAATTATTATTATTATCCCTCTTTTAACAAAAATTATGTATAATTCAAATAAATATTTAGATAAAAAATTTAGTGAAGTTGTGATATAAAAATTGTGGGTGCCATAAAATGTATCGTTTTAAAATTATTTTATCGACTTTGATCTCATTTTTATCAATTTTTAAACATCCAAAACAAGCACTTAATACGAGCTTTAATAAATATTAACATCAATTGATACATAAAAAATAACTCAAATCTTGGTATTTTTCAAAGTTTGAATGAGTCAAATTAAAAGCCAGAAACCATACCCTACTACCTACTAGTAGTGGTTTGACTTTGACCTAAAGTAATATTTACCATGCTGCCTGGCTCTTCTTTTTGTCTTGCTCTGAAGAACTTACTGACTTTTCTTTTCTAGTGATGGATCACTCGCTGAACCTGAACGTGGTAAAACGAATGGTTCCACTTCTGAAAAATGTAAAAATGTAATTACAAAAAATGTACGAGGAATTAGTTACCTCCGGAGACATTGAATGATCGCTTGCAGTGTAAAATGGCACCATTAATCCCATCCTGCTGCTGCAAGAGCGAGTCATCCCGCCGGCTTGAACACATATTCGCCGGAGGATCCGTCGCATGCGCCGACACCGACGATTCAGACCGGTTTTTCCTAAAGTGTTTAAGCACCACTTTAAGCCCTGCTTGCAGATTATTCCCTTGTTTCTGGCTTTTTACATTACTCAATGCCGCCCTTTCTCCTCCTTTCTCCGTCGCCGTACAAGGCAGGTTTGGTGCTGCACCACCCTTTGTTTCTCCTCCGGGGAAGCTTAAATGACCAGCAATCTTCAACTTTTCTCCATAACGCTTCGAAACACGAATATATAAAGGCTTCACCATTTTCAGATACTTCTGTACCGTCTCTTTAGTTAATTTTTTCTCATTTGAGTCCTTATCCTCCGCTTCATTTTTCTGCCCTCCGCCATTGTTATTACCCTTTGAGCTGCTATCTCTGGTGAACAAAGAGACAAGGGGGGCTTCTTCGACCTTAAACTTCACGAAGAAAAATTTGTCACCTTGTATTTTATTCTGATCATCTTTACCATTTTCGACTTTTTCTTGAGATTTTTGGGGGCCTTTACCCTCATTTTTCTCTGATTTTGATTTCTTTAGCTTCAAAAGAAGAACCCGAAATTTCGTGGCTGATTTTGCTAAGACCGCAGGCAATTTGGAGTTATTTTCAGAAGAATTCAACAAAATGCTTGAAGGCTCAATGGGAAGCAAATGGCCTTTGAAGAAGAGATCATCAGAAGGAGATAAAATTACATTCNAGAAAAATTTGTCACCTTGTATTTTATTCTGATCATCTTTACCATTTTCGACTTTTTCTTGAGATTTTTGGGGGCCTTTACCCTCATTTTTCTCTGATTTTGATTTCTTTAGCTTCAAAAGAAGAACCCGAAATTTCGTGGCTGATTTTGCTAAGACCGCAGGCAATTTGGAGTTATTTTCAGAAGAATTCAACAAAATGCTTGAAGGCTCAATGGGAAGCAAATGGCCTTTGAAGAAGAGATCATCAGAAGGAGATAAAATTACATTCTGATCCTTAGTCAGCTCAAACTTCAACTCTCCTTCTTCAAATACATCTTCATTTTCTAGGATTTTTGCTTCTTCTTCCTCATCCGGGAGGGCGAATTCCAGATCAAAGTATGGTTCATCATCGGCGGCACCGTCAGTGTATGAAGGCGACTTCAAGGAGGCTGTGGTGGCGGTTCTTGGTTTGGAAGTCAAGTTGTCAGTGAAGAAACTAGTACCAGAGCCGGCACTTCCGGGGCGGAATTTGAGTAAAGTGAAGGCTTCCATTGTTGGCAGAGCAAGTTTACAAAATGCAGAAATGGAGAATCACTTTTATAGATACATGCAGAAAAAGATCTCAAAAGCTAAAGATAGAAATAGACAAGGAATTTGATAGGGTTAAAAAGAGGGATTGGTAGAGGCGGTAACTGGAACATTTGGATAATAGGGTAAGGTTATGTAGGGTGGAGTAGGGCAGCGTGGGGTGCGATCGGGTGGAAAATATGAGAGTTAAAGAACATGTCCTGAACTTCAAAGTGATTGAAAACATCTCCGATATAAAATGATACAAAGAAAATACAAATTACATATTTTTTGACAAAAAAAGTAAAAAAATATTTAAATTTTCATCTTCTTTTATATATACAAGATGCAAAAAGTGAATTTAAATATTTTAATTGAAGCAAAATATAAATCTAGATCCATCGACATGTAAATAAAAATGCAAAAATAATTTTAAAAATATCAATTTACATCCAATTTTACAGCACCAATGGAGATGCTCTAAGTATAAACCTAATACCCCAAAAAAATATAAAAAAATACAACAATAAACAAATGTTAGGACTTTCATTGCTAA
>CAIGRB010136175.1:7578-43230 GCA_903798255.1 Fraxinus quadrangulata
AAAAAAAAAAAAAAAAAAAAGTGTTAAAGCATTTCTAGATTAGGTGTACTAAGCAAATAAATCATGTATTCAAAGACTCGAAGTAAAGATCCATAGTCTAAAGGGATGCTTCAACACAAGTTCATGTTTGGCTAAGAACCACAATTTACTTTCCAATTGTTACCACCGGGGGCGGAGTCGAGGTAGCAAATAGATACATTAGGAAAAAAATTCAATTAGAAAAAAAAAAAAGAATTGTCATAATTGTTTTCCTTCACAAATTTAATTGGGCTTGAGGTAGGTCTACGCCCCTGGTTACCACACATATGATAACATCCACGACTCAAGCACTTAAAAGTATTATCAAACAAGCAACATGTTCGATAACGAAAAATTACTTAAAAATAAGAAAAATATAACTCTCAAGCTTAGCCAACACATTAGAAAAGTATTCCAAAAGAGATTGTTCTTTAATTATTGTCACGGTGTTGCCATTAGGCTCTTTTTTTTTTTTTTTTTAATATCAGTTCCAACCCATTTTTTATTTATCAATGTCAGATGCAAAATTGAAGTGACTCTAATGAATATTTCATGCTTCTAAACATCCATAATTCATGAGTGTGTCTCTAATACGAAATAATTAAGTTGAAAGTAATACTGATAAGTTATGATAATGAAAATGAAATGATAAAAAGAAAAAAATAAAGTAAATTAAGAAATTATTGGAGTTGATATAGTAGTAAATACTGATTTCGAAACTCTTACTAATTTATATACGTAATGTCAGAAGTGTAGAGTGTACCCGTGTGACTATCGGTTTGGATCTACAAACTTCAAGTTGAATCTCATTGGATGGATTCGTGATATTTATGATCGATCACATGAAAATGCTGATAGCGAACAAGAAGTGACTTCTTTTTTGCGTATAGGAAATTGATTGGATGGGGCTATATTGGTTTTTTATCCAACTACTTGGACTTATTTATAGGCTACCAAAAACTCGGCCGGTCCACCAACGTTCAACACGGGGAAAGTATCCAGTTTTGACTCTTTTCAACATTGGTTTGATGACTGAATTATAAAACAATGATATTAGGGTCGTTTGACAGTCAAATGTGAAAATGAATTTCAATTTCATGTTAACTGAAAAATAAAAATCCACAAAGTCCCGTAAGAATTCGTTTTCCATGAAAATAAAGAAAATGCAGATTAAAGTGATTGTATTTTTAAATTCGATTTCCATTTCTACGTTGCAATCAAATGGTCAAAGTGAAATTTTTTTTCTCGTATGTAACATTTTTCATGGAAAATGTGGCAATCAAACAGAGCCTTAGAGTTTTCCATATAGCAGGTGAATATTCTGATGCTCATTTAGTAAAATATTTATAAAATGCATAGTGTGTGTTTTGTGAATTGGAACATATGAATGAATGAATGGAATTATGAGAATTTATGATATAAATTAGTAAAATTGAATAATGAAAAAGTAAAGGAATAATGATTTTATTCGTCCAGATATATTTTAGAGAGAGAGAGAGAGAGAGAGAGAGTAAAATAATTTGAAAAATTATTTTTTCTTTCCGAATATGTTGTGAAAAATGGAATAAAGTGACACAAAAATTAATTTATTTCCGATATGTACTCAAATTGAGTCAACAGTATTAACTTCTTAGCTGTTAAAACCTACTGAAAGAGTAATAATGGAAGGTTGAATAAGGCAATAATAATTGTAATTATTGATGCAAATGTCAATTTGCCTTAAGGAAATTAGGTATTTTGGTCCCAAATCAAATCGAGTAATTACTTTTCTTAATTTTGATTAATTATCTTAATTAATTAGAATTAGACATTCATCCATGGACCCAAAGCACTCTAGACTTAATAATTAATATGGACAATTTCAAGTCTGATCTCTATGCGCAAGAATTGATAACATGCTCGAATTGGATTTCAAAGAATTGAGAGATCCCATAATATTAATTTCTTTATATCGTCAAAATTCAACATATCCAATAGCTTTGATCTAATGCCCACCGTAGACGTGGCAACATCCGGTGTTTCCATTTCGCCAACGATGGGCATTATAACTCATGCCAACTGTAAGCATTACATCATTTCTAACATAACTAATTCATCTTTCGAGTGACTTGAACGCAACCTTACATATATACCTAGTTAAATCCCATGCATCCTTACATCCCTCCTCCAAGTCCCCCCACCGGTCGATTTTTCTCGCCATTGTGAGTCTGCACTTCCAACCAAATTTAAAGAGGGCTGTGTTAGCAATCCTGGTAGGTGCAACTTCTCATTTCCTGTTAAGCTATAAAACAAGTTACATGATTTCTCTAAACTTGAGCGGTCAATTAAGAAAAATAAGACGATCTAAGAAACAGTCAAATTTTAGAGAATTTTATAAGCTTAGTGTTCGGGCACAGTGATGCACTGCGACATGTCAAGCCTCGCACTTTTCTGCACCATTCGACAAACAGTGCTCATACAAATATCGGGTTAGGCAACTTTACACCTCTATGCCCTACCAATGAGCAATAAGTGATTTGGGCTAGGCGTGGTTTGGATTGAATAAAAAATCCAACATAATAGATTTGATCTAAAATCAAACCAACCCAACACAATCCAAACCGATTAAGCTTGGGTCTGTTTGGGTCCAATTCGAGTTGGATCAGATTATTTTTTTGTTAAATTTGGACAATCTTTTAAAGTTTGAACTCACTCGAAATTTTTTATCATTTTTAACATAAAAAATGTATAAATAAGTTTGAAACTCTGGTGCATTTTCTTTTAGAATATATTCATTTCATTATCACATCCTTAATTTTTAGTTTATCGTCAAATTGTTTTGCATTTGTAAATAGTATTCATGTCGGTCAAGCTATGTAAAAAATTGGACGTTTGTATATTCTAAAATTTTCTCGTCTTCACTAGTGTTCTAAAAAGCTCGTTTAGACGTCTAAGCTTGTAACTTAGGCAAAACGTCTCGCTTCAAGTTTAGACTTTTTTTTTCGAATTCCTTAACAGATGAATTTTTTTATTTCTATCTTTCCAATTCCTTTATTAATTTTTTTATTTTTTCTAAAGTCTTTTATTTGATTTTAGTTTAATTCATAAGACTTTAATTTCAAATTTTTAACAGACTTTATCTGTACAAAAGTTAAAAATAATTTTATTCGCAAAAGAGTTAAATAAGATTAAGTTATAGTGCTTTCTACATATGTAATTACAATATTGAGACTCGTTATGTTGTTGAAAACTTTGAAAACATGTATGAAGTTCCTATAAATCTATTAAGTAAGACTTATCTAGTTGAAAATTGAAATTATGAAAAATAATCTAGTTTTTGCATTTCGAAAAATTGAAAATTGTATAATTGACTAATTATAGAAATTATTAAGTAAATTATGTTTGATATGCATAATTTTAATTATTAAATAATTTTTAAAATGATTAAAAAAATAATATTAAAAATAAGAAAACGCGGCCTAGGAGTTGCTCGGGTTCATTTAAACTCGTAAAGTTTGAAACTTCGCTTCCATGTCTAACCACGCTTTACGTTTTTTTAGAACACTAGCCTTCACTATTGTATCTATTTAGTTTTTTCAATTTTAGGTATTAAATTTTTTTACTCATTCAGTTGGATTGGATTTGGTTTAATTCATAACCCGAGACCCAACCCAACCTGTTAAAATTGATTTTACAACCGAAGCCAATTGAACTTAAAAATGGTCGGTGTGACCGGTTTGGGTGGATTTTTGTCCAACCCTGTGACATATATCAGCTAAGATTGACATCACTGAGAAGCATATCAGAACCCTGTGATATATATCAGCTAAGATCGACATCACTGAGAAGCATATCAGAAAGAAATTCATGACAAATATTTCCTTCAAAAATAATACAATTGAAGAGGTTTCCATAAAAATTCAAAGCCATATTAGCTTAAAGAAAGGATTACTATAAAAATTGACATAATACTTTTCTAATCTCTCATTGGCAGATTTTCTTTTGTGCACCTCCAACCAGTCATGGAGTTTCTGAAAAAAAAAAATAATATGTACAAAGGAAAGACTGAAAGCTTTCTTTCAAAGTGTCCACTTTCAATCCAACCTCTTGCTTTTCACATCACAAGGCCAAAAAATTGTAGAATAAATACCGTAAATAGGCTTTGAAATATGCACTAACTAATGCTTTTTTTCGTTGTTTGACTTGCTATTCCAAGCATCGTAGGATCCAAATATTTCTTCAATCATATTGCTCGTCGGCAAAAGATCAACCGACTTCATCAGACCCATCGAATACATGTCATCCCAAATATTTGCATCACACGACTCTATTACAAACCCAAAACCAAAACCGTCATTTGACTCTGACTCTAGTGTAATTTCGTTCGAGTATTTTCTGTGATCGTTTTTGTGTCTGCTCACTTGCCCCACACTCCCAAGACCTACTGACACCATGATATCTGTCATCTGGGACTGGGTTTTGGAAAAGGTACTGATGTGTTCTTCGACATCTTGATCTCCTTCAATTTTGCTTTGAATTCCATCCAAATGATGAGGTTTATAATCAAGTCTTAAACCATCATGCACTATTGCAGACTCTAATCCGGACTTTTGACTTGTACCATCATCCATCTCAATGGCATATAGATTACCAACATCATCATTCCCAGCAGAATTACTGTCATCATAATCATCGTCATCGTTTTCGTCATTTTGGGAAGAAGAATCATCTAGATGGTCCGGGTAAATATCTTGATCATCAAAAGACTCTACAACAGATTCTTCCTCCTCTCTTTCAAGTCGACAGAAGCCTCTGTCTGTACCTTGCCACTCGTCATCATCACTATCGATCTCCAACAATTTAGATCTGTTCTGGACTGACCGCCTCTGAAGAATAAAGACATTGAAATAATAGCAGACAATCTCCTTCTTTGTCCGAGTTGGGAACACCACTGTGAGAAGCTTCCAAAACCTTTTACCAAGCGACATGGGATTACGATAAATGACTTTATGAAATAATAGTTCATCTTCTTCAGTCCACTTGTGCGCCACCTCTTCTCCCATCTCATAAAATCCCAATTCCATGAAATTCTCATCCCGAAAGGTCTCTCTTAATTTTTCTCGTGCTTCATTTACATGTTGCTGCACACATCTCATTGAACCCTTATCCAGGCAACCACAGTCTGTTCTGCCGCGTCCAATGTCGACATCGTTATAGGTTGAAGTATTTAAATCAGGCATTGGAATGATAAAAGTTCCCATAAGTTTTTCTTCAATTTCAACTAAGCAGTTGAAACCCGTATGTTCTTTCCTGGTAACGTTTGGATCCCACAGTGGAAGATCTGCTTGATGAGTTATTCCAATAGGAACTTTTTTCGTAGGAACATAATTAAACAAAGATGAGTACCCATCCTTAAACTGATATGGTCCTCGACTAGGATCCAAAAAGTCAAAATTCTCTGGGAAATGAGACCAGCGAGAAATATCCTCAAATCCGGCACTATTATCATCACTGCTGCTGGTGACCCATGATAAAGGTACACTAGTATCCAAGTCCTTATCAGCCACATTAAAAGCAGCACCTATGTTGTCATTTGCGAGCACCTCGTCCACCTGCAGTTTACAAAAGTTGCTTCCATCTCCTGTGGCACAATAAAGTATAATAATAAAGTCAATTAAAGACAATACATAGTGAAACTTCTGCATCGCACGACATTATCTGTGCCAGATAACAACACAAATAATCAGAGCTGCAAATCATATTGCCTACTCCAACTAGTAATTCACTGAAAAGTTAGATAGACAGGAAGTTTTTATAATTTATATAAAGAGAAGCTTTCAAAGGAGAACTTTTAGTTTTTTCCTCCACAAACCAAAAGCAACAGATCATGAACAAACTTATGAAAAGAGGTATGTAAAAAAATGAATACCAATTTGGACAATATAAATGAGCAAACATGGTAAGTAAAATGGCAAATCTTACCTCGCAGATCAACTTCTGGGGAAGTTTCGTAATGAGGAAAATTCTCAGAAAATGGAGCCAGCTTATCCTCAAAACCAAGTCGTTTAGCTTGCTTGAAAGACAGCTCTTGAAAATCCTCCTCATCAAAAAGCCTTTTGACTCCCATAACTTGTACTACAGGACAAAACAACAAATCATGCAAATTAAGACAATATTTGAAACAAAAAATATGCCCAGTGACATTATGATATCTGTTACTTATTGCAATATTTCATTAAATAGGGAACTTTAGAATAGTGTTCACATGTCACACAATGTGTTTTTGAAGTTTGTTTAAAAACTTACACATCTACATTATTGGAAAAAAGAAAACAAATAATTTCCAAATACAGAAAAAAATCTTACGTTTACAGGATTCGATAGTAGCATGCTATCTATTACCTGGCCCTCTGTATAAAACCCACACACATGACTCACCCAAATGCCAGCCACCAACAATAAACTACATGTTTCCACAACCTCAAAAACGACATTTATTTAACAAAATGTAACAAGAAGAAAACAATTTGGTGTATTGTTATGCAAAAATGCTAGAAACATAATACTTAGAACAGATAAAACAAGTAAATTTGGTATGTGACAATCACATTTTTGAATTGAATGCATTGCTACCAACTGAATGCAATTGCAAAAAGTTACTAACTGTAAAAACTTTGCAATCTTATTGTAGCGCATTGCATTACTTTGGTGCTAATGCTGGAAACAAGTGATTGTCAGTTTACCAAATCTAGTTGGAATATCTGTCCTAACAATTTGTTAACTGAAATCCACTGGTTTCAATATCACACATTTAGCTTCCATGAAACTTAACTGCGTTTTGAAAAAAATAATAACAGCAGGAGACAAAGTTAACAGTAACTTGGATTCTTATATGAAGGGAATAATAAGGTCATCCACAATAAATAAAGACTGATTAAAATAAAAGAGAGGATTAAAAATTAAAGTAATTTCTTCAAAAAAAAAATTTTTAAATTTGTTCTGTTACTTTTTTTATAGGAAAAAAATTAATCACAAATAAATATACAGACAAATCAATAGCGACTTCCCAATTAGCATGTAGTAAGTAACTCAAATTAGTGGGAGAAAAAAGTACGACTGGGGTAAAAAAAAAAAAAAAAACAGTAACCCTAGTTTCGCACAAATTGATACAAATTACCAATTAATATATATTAAAATTCAATTCAGAAACAGGCATACCAGATCCCCAAATAAAATTCAGCTCAGACAAAACCTAAGATTGAACGGCCACCTCAAATTGAAACCCTAGATATCAAAGGGGCTCCGAATAAATAATTTCTAAATCAACAAATCGAAATAAGAATCAAAATGGTTATTTAAAGGAAGATTATTAACAAATATACGTGTCGAAATGTGCAGTCGAAGAATTGAAAGTGAAAACAAATAATTTTGTAGACTCAACGGCAAGGGTTGAAAAGGGGGTAAATCGAAAGAGGGCTAAGACAATTGAATGGGGCGTGTGTTCAATTTTAGGATAAAAGAAAAATTAGGGGAACTTTGGAGATTCGATTACGAGTTCTTGGAGGGAATTTAACTAGATAATTGGGAATTTTTTGGAACTATTTGTGTCGTTTTCGTTTGGGGAAGGAGGATCCGATTATAAGAAAACCCGAATACGATGACCCGTCACAGGATTAAATGAAGAAAGCCAAAATAGTTTTGTGATCCATTTATTCACTTGGAAAAAACCACCTACCCAGTAAAACAAGGGTTATTCCATTTACACAAGATGAGGACAACCTCTTACAGTGGAGGGCTCCACTGTAATTAAAAAAAATTATCCACTCACCCATGTGTGAGAAGTTGTCAAACAAACCACCCCCTCCGCCATATACATGTAGCACACTTGATAAAACAAAGGGTTTTACTACGTGTCAACTGCACTCTAATGTACAATTCCCTCATAATAGAGGAGCATGCGAATTTTTTATAGGATGTGGCCCCCTTTTTGTGAAGAGGGTGTGAACCCCATTATACAATAAAATACAAAGATGCTATGCTGCCAAGAGGATTTGACACCATTCCTCACAGCACACTCACAATAAATGAGCACTTTTTTGGAATTCTTTTTATTTATAAGGTCCCACTCCTATATGAGTGTATGTTAACCAAGGTAGCAAATTTTTTTTTTTTTGGCAAAAGATCTTAATTCAACAAAATAAATCCGTAAAGACTACTTGACTTTTGTTATTACCATTATTTTATGGGGATTAAATTGAAGGTTTATTAGATTCTAATAAAAGTTAAAATGTGTGATTGAAAAGTTGTGGAAAATTAATTATTGACTTTGACTTAAACTAAATTCTAAATTTTGATTCTTACCAAACGGGCATATTACTACAAAATAGATCAAAATTACCTACTCTCCTTCACCTCTGTTCTTTATGAAATTGAAACCAAAAAGACTCGATAAAATGCAATATCTTGATTATAATTCGTGATGAATTGCTAGATTAAAGAACAATAGAATTCGAATGTACTATTAGAGATTGAAGATTCACTTTGATAAAATTATTATTCTTCTCAAAGTAACAACACATTGAAAGATAGATACATTATTCTAATTGCAATGAGCTTAAAAGGGAAGAAAATTTCATCAACTTTTAGGAAAGAGACAGAGAGCTGAGAAGCTTTACATTTAAAAACTCTTGTTTTATAATTTGTTGTGAAATTATTGATCACCGATGTAATGAAAATGACAAGTATTAAAAGCTGGGATCACTATTAAAACTTTTTCTATATTGCATTTTGCATGAAATGTCACATTATATGAACTGATGTAGTATTGAATGTGATAAGAATGAACGTTGCTTTTCAATTGTCAAAAAATGCTGCAAGACACATTACAACAAAATCAAAATCAGTCTTTTGCAACGTTTAAAGGTTGCCAAAAACCTTTTGCAGCATTTTTAAATATATTGTAAATCTTGATGTTGTCGTAAAGTGGAAGGATACAACTTTTTTTGAATGTTGATAATAATCTTTTTTACAATATTTTTTGAACATTGCGAATAATCTTTTTAAAACTTTTTTAATGTTGCCAATAATGTTTTTACAATTTTTTTTAGTATTGCCAATAACCTTTTTGCAACGTTTTTCTAACGTCGTGAATAATATTTTACAATATTTTTTTAACGTTGCAAATAATCTTTTTGTAACATTTTTTAGTGATGCTAATAACCTTTTTGCATAGTTTTTAAATGTTGCCTATGCTTATTTCTTTCTTTTTTGCAACCTTTTTTTACCGTTGCCGTATGTCATTTTACATTTTTTAAAATTTTTTTGTATAATTAATTTTGTTTTTAAAAATAGTTATTTATTTGATTGCCAACAAACATATAATAATTACAAAACAAAATAGTACACATTAATAATATGTAATCAGATTTTACATAGTTCTGATAAACAAAAATAGTGAATAAGATTCAATACAATATGCCGAAATGTAGAGTTAATCTAAATAATGCTAACATCATTAATCTACTCAAAAAAGTTATATAGCAATATGTGAAAAATATACACTACTATTTAAAAAAAAAACTGATTAAAATATTACAAAATATTCTATCCATATCGAAGTTTGCTTTGACCAACAATTTAGCTATCCCGAAAATAATATAACTCTTTGCATATCACAAAAATAATAAGAGTATAATTAGCATGCAAATCAAAAGTATTTATTCTTAAAAAATACAACATTTTTTTAATACAATTCTAGTTAAACATTTGCTAATCACCAAATTATATCCTCAGTGATACTTTCATATTTCTCTAACGGATTCATCCATTTATATATGCAAAACACACCTTACCGCATATATTTAATTTTAATCTAAGTTCCTCTTCCGGATACCAAATAAAACAAGGAAATCCACTGCTAGACCATGAAAGTAAAATGGTTGTAACAGTACATCACATGTCACTGACAATTTACCACTTCGCATGGGCTTATGGTAGTAATTCATATTCCCAATGTACAAGCTCTTGTTCTCAGATATTTTCTTCGCTTCCATAAGAACATCGTCTACTCTGAAAAATGTGTCATCATCAATTTTCAAAATATACTTTGCAGGAGCTCTTCGAACCTGCAAAGGAACAAAATACAATCAGTCGAGCTACAAACTTAATTTCAATCCTTAACTTACAATGAATCCACAACTCACCCCATATTCACAGATGGCTACTATCTTTAAAACAACAAGGTCATAGTTGTCCATGTATGGTACTATTACAATGTCTCCAAAAACGTCAGCTTCTTTCTTTAATTCTGCATTCACTTCCTTTCTAGCATGCTATCCAAAGAAATTTTTTTGAATAAATTTCAAAAGCCTTCAACAAAAGAATAAAAAGAG
Organism: Fraxinus quadrangulata; assembly: GCA_903798255.1. Taxonomy (NCBI): domain Eukaryota; kingdom Viridiplantae; phylum Streptophyta; class Magnoliopsida; order Lamiales; family Oleaceae; genus Fraxinus; species Fraxinus quadrangulata. The sequence goes on from CAIGRB010136175.1 coordinate 17,967, forward strand.
GTTGCATTTGTATCATACAAGATAGATACATTATTCTAATTGCTATGAGCTTAAAAGGGAAGAAAATTTCATCAACTCTTAGGAAAGAGAGAGAGAGAGAGCTGAGAAGCTTCACATTTAAAAACTCTCGTTTTATAATTTGTTGTGAAATTATTGATCACCGATGTAATGAAAATGACAAGTATTAAAAGCTGGGATCACTATAAAACTTTTTCTATATTGTATTTTGCATGAAATGTCACATTATATGAACTGATGTAGTATTGAATGTGATAAGAATGAACGTTGCTTTTCAATTGTCAAAAAATGCTGCAAGACACATTACAACAAAAACAATATTTTGCAACGTTTAAAAAAAGTTGTCGAAAACCTTTTGCAACATTTTTAAATATGTTGTAAATCTTGATGTTATCGTAAAGTAAAATGATACAACTTTTTTTGAATGTTGATAATAATCTTTTTTACAATCTTTTTTGAACATTGCGAATAATCTTTTCGAAACTTTTTTAATGTTGCCAATAATTTTTTTACAATTTTTTTTAGTATTGCCAATAACCTTTTTGCAACGTTTTTCTAACGTCGTGAATAATATTTTTACAATATTTTTTTAACGTTGCAAATAATTTTTTTGCAATATTTTTTAGTGATGCTAATAATCTTTTTGCAACGTTTTTAAGTGTTGCCTGTGCTTATATCTTTCTTTTTTGCAACATTTTTTTACCGTTGCCGTATGTCATTTTACATTTTTTAAAATTTTTTTGTATAATTAATTTTGTTTTTAAAAATATTTATTTATTTGATTGCCAACAAACATATAATAATTAAAAAACAAAATAGTACATATTAATCATATGTAATCAGATTTTACATAGTTCTGATAAACAAAAATAGTGAATAAGATTCAATACAATATGCCGAAATGTAGAGTTAATCTAAATAATGCTAACATCATTAATCTACTCAAAAAAGTTATATAGCAATATGTGAAAAATATACACTACTATTTAAAAAAAAAACTGATTAAAATATTACAAAATATTCTATCCATATCGAAGTTTGCTTTGACCAACAATTTAGCTATCCCGAAAATAATATAACTCTTTGCATATCACAAAAATAATAAGAGTATAATTAGCATGCAAATCAAAAGTATTTATTCTTAAAAAATACAACATTTTTTTAATACAATTCTAGTTAAACATTTGCTAATCACCAAATTATATCCTCAGTGATACTTTCATATTTCTCTAACGGATTCATCCATTTATATATGCAAAACACACCTTACCGCATATATTTAATTTTAATCTAAGTTCCTCTTCCGGATACCAAATAAAACAAGGAAATCCACTGCTAGACCATGAAAGTAAAATGGTTGTAACAGTACATCACATGTCACTGACAATTTACCACTTCGCATGGGCTTATGGTAGTAATTCATATTCCCAATGTACAAGCTCTTGTTCTCAGATATTTTCTTCGCTTCCATAAGAACATCGTCTACTCTGAAAAAATGTGTCATCATCAATTTTCAAAATATACTTTGCAGGAGCTCTTCGAACCTCCAAAGGAACAAAATACAATCAGTCGAGCTACAAACTTAATTTCAATCCTTAACTTACAATGAATCCACAACTCACCCCATATTCACAGATGGCTACTATCTTTAAAACAACAAGGTCATAGTTGTCCATGTATGGTACTATTACAATGTCTCCGAAAACGTCAGCTTCTTTCTTTAATTCTGCATTCACTTCCTTTCTAGCATGCTATCCAAAGAAATTTTTTTGAATAAATTTCAAAAGCCTTCAACAAAAGAATAAAAAGAGGTTGCATTTGTATCATACGTGCCATACTAGTTTTCATGGGGCGCACATTCACCCAAAAATAGTCATTATTCAACAAGATGTACAGTGCCTACAGAATTGAAATGCCAATTTCATATTACAATTATATAAGAGAGAATCAACTTTATGCAACCAGAGTACGCCAAAAGACTAATATCAACCATATATTTAATTTTCTAGAACACAAATTAATAACATTTAGTAAAAGTTAAAAAGAGTGTGAATTTCTAAGAAAAAATGTGCTCGAGGAACAGAAAAAACCAAGTAAAATAAGGGTATATACCATAGGCGGCTGAACATCCAGAACAACACTAGTTGAGATAACTTTTCCCATGTGATGTACACCTCGAGTCGTTGCATGTACTTCAGTTAGTTCAACAATCCATTCACTAGTCTCATTTGATTTATTATTATAGACAACTAGTCTGGCCAGCCTTGGAGGAAGCTTGCTAGGAATTGCCAGTCCTCCTTTGGTTCTAGGAAACTACTGGAAAGGAGAAAGAAAATAAGCATCTGTCAACCACATGTTTATCTGGTTCAAGTAGAACCACTTCTATAAACCACACGTCATCTCTCACCTGAAAATAAGAGAAAAGTATGTTCAGTAATTGAGGCAAAAGACAACAACATATATCTGATCACTAAATAAATATCACAACAGATGAGTCATTATGAGGGAAAAAAAAAACTGAAGAGTGAACCTCCGGGGTGGCACCAGCTGCCCTGACAGTTGCCACGGCCCCAGAGATTTCAGGAGCAGATAAACGATCCGAACGATGAACAGTTTGAGCCCTAGGAATGACCTGGATCCCTGAAAAATCAAGGCATCAATTAACCGACTGCAAACTGAGTTTAGAGGAAAGAGTTAGCCAAGATTGAAATTCTCCTGATCTAATGTTCAGTCAAAAAATACACACACATAAAAAAAGTGTTATACTTCATGTCTGTAAATAGACAAGCATTGTACAACAAGAAGCCACTAATTCTTATCCACAAACAATAAAGAGGAACAAAATACTTTGTTCTTGAGGACTTAAATTCCTACATCTAACTTAATCCAATTAGTAATTTAGAGGTAACAAGGTACTAAAAAACTAAGGCATAAACAGGGTTATCGGGTGTAATAATCAATTATTGGTGCCAGGAAATATTCTATAGATAAATTCGATAGAACATGAAGGCTTCAAATTTGGCATGAATTTTTATGATCTGGATTTCTTCCATACTCAGAGACAAATTGATAACCCATAAAATCATTTCCTCAGATAACTCAATTGAAAAACAGATTCTAATTATTTTGAAAAAATACCAAAATTTTGCAGCAAGCAAATTATCTAGTAAAAGATGAAAAGTCAGGGGAAAAGAAACTCATACTGAAGAGTAATTTTAAATTATACAAATTTTCCTTTATCAGTGTTGGGGTAATCCTACCAAATGCAGAATATTCAAGCACATAAAAAAGAAGTATGAAAAACCGGCAACATGAACGCGACAACTTTATTACCTTAGTCAACAGATTTACTACAAACATGGCCCTTCTGTTGTTGACAGCTAAAGATTTAAAACATTGTCGACCAGAATCCTATCTGTACAAGTATAATTTAAGAGGATGATGAGTAAAGGAGTAATCCAGCAGCATAGTTCATTCAGAAATAGATAAAATTAACATCTTTATCACTTCAGGCTCTTTAATGCCAATCTTTTTTTTCCAACTACTTGCCAAAATATGTATGCCAAAATATATATGCAATTATTCAAGTACCAAACATCAAACAAAATAAGTACAACCAGGCTTGCTCATAATACGTCACTTAAGCTTATATTCAGCAATCATCAGGAATGAACCATCGGAGCCAGCACTTATGGCCACAGAATCGCTCTCGAAACAACAATCAAGAAGTGCAGCCTCTGTAGGAACCTCTAATCTGAGCTCAGATTTATCCACATTGCAAAAGGCTATATATTTAGAGTTTTAGCAACTAGCACTGAATGTTGCTATATAAGCAGATTTTAACAATATTTTAAAAAGTTGCAAAAAATGAAACTGAAAGCAACATTCAGAAAAGGTTTCAAAAGGCGACATTAGCAACATTCATTTAAAAAATGTTGCCAAAACTCAATTATATTAACTAATGACAACATTTACTTATTAAAATGTGCGATAGACCCCTTTAACAACATTCAATTAACGAATGTTGCATTTTTAATGTTGCAAAATATCATTTTTGTTGCAGTGACAAGTAGTATTGTACCTTAGGGATGGTTTCGAATGAGATACATTTACCCCATACATTTCAACTCAGTCATAAGATAGAACTCAATCGGAAATCTCAAAAGTTTGCAAGCGATCTTGAACCACATTTCCTCACGTTTTGTCTGCCTCACCACCATAAGCAGCATTTTGTAAATCAACTCATGTTGTATCAAATTTCCTTCATCTCAAGAAAATGATGAATCAAGAACCCCTACCATTATCTTCAAATTCAAACTTACGATGAACTCTTATCTAGAGAGGACCATGGGACTTCCATTGAATTTGTCATCGAGATGCTCTATAGCACAGACACTTCAATTATGGTAGCGTGTCCGTGTTGGACACGAGTCGATACCGACACTTCTCGAATACTCTACCGCAATCATTTTTCTTTTTATATTAGAAATATTATATATTGTTAATTCAAAATTATTAGCAAGTAACAAATAGGTACTCATGTTTAAAAGATTTCAACAAGAAAAATTAATAACAAGTATAAAACTAAATTTATACTATATAAATNTTTTTATATTAGAAATATTATATATTGTTAATTCAAAGTTATTAGCAAGTAACAAATAGGAACTCATGCTTAAAAGATTTCAACGAGAAAAATTAATAACAAGTATAAAACTAAATTTATACTATATAAATGAATAATTTTTAAGAATTTAATCAACATATCGATAACGTGTCGTGTCTGTACTTTTTTTTTAAAATCGCATGTCGACGTATCCGACACGTATCGTGTCGGACACACGTGTCCGTGTCGGTGTATTATAGTCGAGGTGTATACAATATTCTCATTCCTACATTGCGAAGAATTTCACAATGAAAGTGTAAAGATTAAACAAACAGCACGTTGACATAAATGAGTAGAAAAAAAAAATTCAACATGTCACACATTGTCAGACATGTTATGCCGAGATTAAATACGAAGTAAACGATAAAAATATATTACATGATTAATTATATTGCTGAAGTATAATTATCTAATAGCATAAAATATAAGAACTTGAGAACAATATATTTGTAATGGCCTTAGAGTACTTTACCGTTCAGTAAATTAATTTCTTCAAATACTTGACCTTCTAAAAAGATTTTCATCAACTTAACTCAGAGGATTATTTATCTTTTTCGATCAAGGAATCCAGAATAAAGAGGCTAAAAGCATTAAAATTATTTGAAAAAATATAATCTAATACTTTTGAATAATTTAATTACTTGGTATTTCCACTATTAGCCCTCGCCCGAAAATAAAATACAGTAAACAAAAATTACGAAAAAGANATAAAATATAAGAACTTGAGAACAATATATTTGTAATGGCCTTAGAGTACTTTACCGTTCAGTAAATTAATTTCTTCAAATACTTGACCTTCTAAAAAGATTTTCATCAACTTAACTCAGAGGATTATTTATCTTTTTCGATCAAGGAATCCAGAATAAAGAGGCTAAAAGCATTAAAATTATTTGAAAAAATATAATCTAATACTTTTGAATAAATTAATTACTTGGTATTTCCCCTTTTAGACCTCGCCCGAAAATAAAATACAGTAAACAAAAATTACGAACAAGAAGAAGTTTAAAAAGAACTTTTTATTTTTGAGATCTTCAAATTTACAATGTTGTTTTTTGAGTGTGAATGTGAGTGTGCTATGCTGTTATTTTTCTCTCATTTTTGTGTGAGTGATGCTTGTACTTATAGAAGTTGGTATATCACGTCTTTTAACTTTACAATTGAAAAACAAAATAAATACTATTTTCACTTTACAAGTGTATGGTATGTAATCAATAAATTTAATGTCTCTTTACACCTGTGAGATTTTTCTGAAATTTTTTATCTTCTGGCCCTATCTTTTTGACTTCTTTGGCATGATAATTGTCCTTCGAAGACTATTCATCCGGCTTTTGCTTTTCTTCATGTTTTTCTTCTTTAAATGCATGCCTGTTGCTTGTCTTTTTTTCTTTATCTGTCCATCATCTCTATGTAGGTTGCTTCTAGGTCTTCATCAATTTCACTAGTTTGACCGTCTAATATGTATTCTTCAATGTCTAATTGTTTTTCTGCTGCTTCGTCATTTATTTCTTGAAAAGTCATAAGGTATAGCTATTTTTGTTCAATATTAGGTGCTGAAATTTTCTCCGTTTTAACCCTTAAAGCAAGATGCTCTTGACAGAAAATAACTCCATTGCCCCCATTGAGCTACAAGTCTGGAATTATTATTTTGAGTTTCCATTATTGCCACTGTCTCTGAAATTCGTCTTTCGTAATCAATTTGTCTAACTTTTGCCTTTATATTGGTCTTTTTGGAAGGTCGGAATCTTTTGGCTCCTCCATATATTAATATATGATGATAAACTGGAATTATTATGCCATTATTTATAAGGGGTGGTCTGGAAATAAACTGAATCATCAAACGGTGGTCTTTTAACTGGCTAAGAATCTGTTTAAGTTTAGGTGAAAAAAATCTAAAGGATCTGTTTAGAACATATATGGTGTCTATCATGCCGAATTTTAAAGTTGGATAAAAAAGATCTTCAAAAGTTGTATAGTCAAAAGAAATTGTAGGATAATTATGTCGGAGAAAACCTAAGCTATTGAACGATTCATATTTGGGGCCATATTTAAGGAAGTATGTATTTTCGTTGTGGTAGTAGCTTAGAATTTGAGAGAAATCGATAATTTCTTGTATAAATGACTCCTTTATTGCACTTCGAACAATACTGGCACTATCACCAATTTTCTGTTCTAATTCATATAAAGTTTTTTCTTGCCCTGCAGCTGTAGAATTTGTTAGTTTAATAAGTCTTTCTATTTTATTAGAATAATTTCTACTTGTAGATGCAATATCTTTAGAAATGGGTCTTTCAACATCTTTAGAACTTAATCTTTCTAAACTGTCATGTAGCTGAAGAATCTCATGTTGATATTTACTAATAATCTGTTGGGATGACTGCTTTCTAAGATTTAGATTTAACAACTTTGGTCATAGTTTCACAACTATCACAAAGTTGTATTGAAGATGAAGATGATGCTTGAGAACTAGAGGGTTGCATGGTCTGTCTGACTCTTTCAAATATATAAAAATTAAATCCTATCATTTCTTTACAGAAATTTAAATATTCTTCTAATGTGTAAAACCCTTTGAAAAAAGAGTTGGAAATCTTTCTACTTGTTGCAATACTTTTGGCCAATAATTAATAAATATACCAGGTTTTCTACCTTTAACTACTGCAAAGAAACTAAAATTTCTGTTTTTTACTTGATTATGAATCTGTCTAAAATGATTAGCTAAGGCGTTAATGCTGTCTAATTTTTGTTTAGAGTCACGTGCCATCCAAAGATTATCTAGTAGACAACGCTCCCTTTCTGGTAGTCTTTCTAAATTATTTCCTCTGAATCAGAGATTAGATCCCTGTGGGGCCAATCTTAAAGGACATTCCCAACGTTCATCATCCTCTGATCTATCTGCATCATGAAAATACTAGGTTAAAAAATTAATAACTTGTCTACTTAAATTATTAGCCAAAATATTATTTTTTTCGGTCTATATGTTCTATGTATGATGGCCATTATTTTATAATCTAGACTAGTCAAGTATTTTCCTTTTATCTTATATTTTCCACTAGCATATCTACAAATCTTTTCTTCTTTTTTATCGTTATATTTATTTGGTTTAGAGTATAAAATTCCCCATCCTAGTTCACATCCATCTATTTCTATTATTTTATATTCGCTATCTAATGGTAATTCTAATGGTGGTAAATTTTTAACTTCTTTTATTTTTCTAACTACTTCTATATCTGATTAAAATATTTTTGTCCTTTACTAGATATTACTATACAATTGTCCTACTTTCTTTCCTAAATCTTTTATAAAATGTCTAGCATAATTTAAAATTCCTAAATATGCTTGTAATTTTTTAGCTTCTTCTATTTTGCCTGGAAACTATAAAATTGTTTGTACTATATATGGTTGCAACTGAATTTTTCATTCTCCTACAATTATTCCTAAAAACTCATTTTTTTGTTTATTTATTTCCATTTTCTTCTTCCTTATAATTAAAACATTTTCTATAAATTTATTTAAAACTATTTCTAAATGCTTCATATGTTCTTTATGATTTTTACTATGTACTAATATATCATCTATATATACACAAATAAACGGAAAAGAATTAAAAATACTATCCATCTCTCTCTGAAAAATAGAGGGTGCATTTTTTAATTCAAAAGGCATGGCTAACCATTCAAAATGTCCTAGTGGTGTGGTAAACGTTGTCCAAGGAATATATTCTTTTGCCATTTTTATTTGCCAAAATTCAAATTTACAGTCAAATTTTGAAAATACTTTACTATTTTGTATTTTATTTATTAACATGTCTTTATCTGATATTTTATACCCATCTTCTATAGTATTATCATTTAATCTTTTGTAATTTATAACCATTCTCGTTTTTCCTCTTTTAATTTCACTATGATTTCTAACCATAAAAGCTGCTGATCTATGATGACTGTTAGAAGGTCTTATTACTTTTAAATCTAAAAATTCTTTAATCTATATATTAAAGTCTTCAATGTCTTGATTTGTATGTTTTATTTCTGCTGTTCTTATTTTTATATTTTCATTTATGATTTCTAATTTGGCTTCAATTTTATTTTTATCCCAATGTTTATGGGATCTTCCCTTATTATCTATATTTTTCAACTAATTCTAGAATTCTATCTATATTGTCAACTTTAGATGATGCTTTATTAAAAATTATCAACTCTTTAGTTTCGTATAAAATCAGTGGTTTCTAGAGATAAATGCTCTAAATATTCTAGGTTTTCTTAATTATCTAAATTTTGGTCTTTTAATTTTGGTTCTATTTTTGTGATTGTAGGAATCCACCACGTTCGCTTGCAATTATGATGATTCTATAGTATTAATAATAGAAATGTCTTTTCCAAAAATTATAACATCATGAGTGATTGTTAAACTTCCATTTCTACTTAGTAAGAATTTTATTACTATAACAAATTCATCTTTTATTAATTTGCTTACTAATGTTGTCGTTACGCAATACTGTCTTTCTTGGAATTTAATTTTACAATCGTCAAAAAGTCTTTCTTCAAATCCCATTTTACTACGTAGATAAACTGAAGGAGAATTAAGTATGAGATCAAATAGAGATGTTAGAAGACCTTGATTTAGAAAGGATTAATACAATTTACATGTAGTACACAGATAATTACGATAATTTAAATCAAAATAGTAAAATAAATAAACATGAAGATATCCATAAGACTCTGAAAATCAACCGAAATGAGATATAATTTGACAAATTATTTCTTCTTATTTTCTGTTTCTAAATAATTATTTTCAGTACAACTTTCTATAGGCTGTTTTCCTTTTGTTTCTAAATTTTTAATCCTATATTGTATATCTCCTACAGTTTCATATATTTTATCTATTCTATTATTTGTAATCCTTATTTTATTTCTAATCTTTCTATGTTTTTGTTATAATCTATGGGTTTATTATAAATTTCTTCTTGAATTCCTAAGCATTTATTACATTGAATTTCTAAACAATTTTTAACATTGATTTCTATTTTTATGCCTTGGGTATATTTTACAGGCTTTACATTTATCCATCATTGATCATTGTCCTCTAATCCATTCATGGGCACATTCTTGTTCTATATTCATTATTTTTGCATCAAATATTGAAAAATCTAGTTCTTCCAAACTGCTATAACTATCTTCAGAACTACCCATAATTTCTAAATTTTCTAATTCATCATCTCAATTTTACAAATATAACATTTACAATCTTTTTTAGTTTTTGGCTTTCTGACTTATCTATTATAATTAGGTCTTTTATTCTTATAATATGTCCTACTGGATCTAATATTATATTTCCTTTTACTTTGGTATAGTCTCCTATATTTATGATTTTTATATAGTTTTTTCTTTCTTCTCCTATAATCATAGGTCTATGGTATATATAATTCTGTGCAAAAAGAATAATTTAATTTTTTTATTTATTTTCTAGCTACTTCTTCTATACAATATTCTTTTAGTTTGTCTGTTATAAATTTTATGGTAGCACTAATAGTTACCTCTTGTTGGTCTTGATTCGAAATCTTTTCTAATTTTATCATTCCATGGAGGTGGTATTTTTCTATATAATCTTTCAAGTATGAGTACATCTAATACTAATCCCGCTGTACTTGCTAATCTTTCAAAGTCAAATAAAAATGGTTGTATATATTTCATATTACTAACACATAATTTTTCTAAATCTTCTAGAGCTTTATTTTGTTCGTAAATATTGTTTCTACTAGGAGCGGATCCTATAATTAATTCTTTAATAAAACCAGTAAAATTTCTAGGATTATCTCCTCCAACCATTCTTAACCTAATTTCATTCGATTTTAATCTCTTAGTTGTAACATATATGTCTTAACGCTGTATTTCCTAAGTTTCTAAATAAGCCCACATTTCTTCTACAATCATTACTATAGGTGCACTATTATAAGCTCTTATTACAGAATTTTCCCACTTAGTTATAGTGCTAGGTCTGTCTTGAGGTTTACAATTATTTAATTCTAAAATTAATCCTCTATCGCTTGCTAATGGTAGACTACATCCTTCCTCTGTTTGTCTTTTTCCTAAACTTCCGTATCTTCTATCTTCCCATTCATATTCTCTAGCAGGGGGAAAATGATATTTTCCTCTTATATCATATTCCATATTCATAGGTTCTTTTCTTTTTCCAAATTGTACGTCAGTTTTAATCTTAGTTCTTTTATTACCTTCACTACTTTCTCCCATCTTAGTTTCTATATTTTGTTGGTCTTTTTCTATTAACATTCTAATTTCTATTTCTCTAGATTTTCGAAGATTTCTATAATATTCCATATCTATATACCCANGTTTAGGAATTAAATTGCAATTTAGGAAATGTTGCATTTTTTATTTTTATTTTTCATATTTAGCCCCTACTTGTCTACCATTATTTCAAAACTTTCAAAACTCTTTTTTTTTTTTTTCTCAAACTCATTTTCAACAACAAATTCTCACAATAAAATATTTTACACTTAAACCCAAAACTTTTTCCTATTTTTTAACCACACATTATCTAACCAGTTTGACCACAATGATTTAGGGTGCATTTAATTTACTGTTTTCAATTTTGCAAAATTTTGAAAAATGTGTTTAGTCTTGATATTTTAAAATTTTATTTTCAAAAACAAGAATAAACTTATATTATAAAATTCAAAACGATTTTTTGACGTTTTAAATATTTTCGTTGAAAATTCATAAAACACTCATAACATAGAAAACATATATATTTAACGATGTTTTTCCTAAATAAGTTTCTAAATAAGCCAACATTTCTTCTACAGTCGTTTGTATATGTACATTATTATATGCTCTTATTACATAATTTTTCGATTTAATTATAGTGCTAAGTCTGTCTTGAGGTTTACAATTATTTAATTCTAAAACTAATCTTCTATCACTTGCTAATGGTAGACTACATCCTTCTTCTATCTGTCTTTTTCCTAGGCTTCTATATTTTCTATCTTCCCATTTGTATTATCTAGCGGCGGGAAAGGGTATTTACCTTCTATATCATATTCCGTGTTCATAGGTTCTTTTCTTTTTCCAAATTCTTGGTCTATTTCCCTTTTAGTTCTTTTACTGGCTTCCTCCATCTTGATTTCTATATTTGCTTGATCTTTTTCTATTAACATTCTAATTTCTATTTCTTTATCTTTTCTAAGATTTCTATAATATTCTATATCTATATATCCAAATTCTTTTTCATCATCTTCACTTTCATCTTCTTCACTATCTTCATTCAATGCATTAACCTCATCTTCACTTTCATAATCTTCTATTTCAAAATATCTACTCTCCTTCATCTTCTTCATTATCCTCTGTCTGTTTGCTTGATAATTATAATTCTCAAATTTAATACTTAGAGTTCCATTACTGTTTTTATACATACTATTATTTTCTGGTACTAATATTGATTTTTCTAAAAAAATTCCCCAAATTTCAGTCCAATCCTACATTAATTTCCGAAAATAATTTCTTTGCTGAGATGACTTTTAGTCCTTTTTGTTCTAATAATGTGATTATTTGATTATTTTCTAATTTATAGTTAGTAGTACTTTTTTCGCTAAGTCTTCCTATAAATCATGTACAAATTAATAAATTATCTTCATCTTTCTTCATTTGATATTCTTTAGTTTTTATTCTTATTTTAATATTTTTGTAAAAAAAAAAAATTTGTTCTAACTAAATAATCAGGTGTAAAATATACTAATCCACCTTTATTATTCATGTCTAATTCTATGCTTTCTAATAATCCTTGTTCTATGTCTGTAAATCTATTATCATATAAATATATTAGTACTTTAGCTCCTAAATTTTCTCTATGAAGTCCTTTTACTCCTATCATTATTAATTCTAAATGAGTTTGTTGAAGATTTTTATTAACAATTTTTTTAGAGGATTCTTTTTCTATTAGATCTAAGGATATAAATTGATCTTTATGTGTACGAAAAACATATCTTTCACCATAATGCTAATATATTAAAGACTTGCTAAACATATTCCCTTTTTCATATATGTCTAGAGCTTTTACTAATTTTAGTTTTTTTTTTTTTTTAGAAGTCTCTATCTGTTCTTCTATATTTATTAGGGATTCTAATCTTATTTTAGATTCCCTTTTTTTAGTAACATTCTTAGTAAAGGATTACCAACTACTCTACTACTACTAGCTACAATTTGTTTTCATTTATCCATTACATATAAATCAACTTAATCTTCTTAAACTTACTTGGCTCTTTAATTTTACCTAAATCTAGTTTTTCTAGTTTATTTATTATATTATCTAAATCTTGTCTAGTATCTTTTGACTTTTCCGTTTCTAGTATTCTAATTGTATTTTCTAAATTAGAACTAGCATCTACATCTTCTATATGACTAATTTTTCTTTTTAATATTTCAGTGTTTTGATTTTTAATATATTCTAAATTATTTTCCAAAGTCTTTATATTTTTTAATAAGGTTTCTACTTTTTTATTTGAATTATTCTTTTCTAAGTTTTCTCCTAGATTTATAAGTAAATCTACAATATTGTGTTTATCTTCAGAATGTAAAAGATGTCTAAAATTTTTATCAAAATTACAAGTTAAAGAAGCTGTATCTAAAATATCGTTTCTTTTAAAGTTTCCTAGAATTTCTAAATTTAAATAATATATTCTTTTCATAAACTAATTACTTTGGACTAAAATTGGCTCTGATACCAATATTAATCTTTCTTAACAATCTTTATTTCAATAATTTTCGAGATTTTCTCTTACCAAATTTATGGCTTTTTGTCTTCTCTTACAGTGTTTAGGATCTTTTACCAAGAAACTTCGACACTGAGCGATAGAAATTTCAGTGATTTGCATCTTGATCTGTAAAGAGGAGTCGCCTCTGTTTCTATCTAATGCGGATAATATGTAACTTTCTATAACAAGTATTCTACCAATCTCTACTTTCTAAACAAATATTAATATACTCTTTAAAACTTTCTACTGAACAACAAAGCAGTGTAGATGAAGTATAATTATCTAATGACATAAAATGTAAGAACTTGAGAACAATATATTTGTAACGGCCTTAGAGCACCATATATATTCTAAACAGATCCTTTAAATTTTTCCCACCCAATCTTAAACAAATTCTTAGTCAGTTAAAAGACCACCCTTTGATGATTCAGTTTATTTCGAGACCACCCCTTGTAAATAATGGCATAATATTTCCAGCTTATCATCATATATTAATATATGAAGGAGCCAAAAGATTCCGACCTTTTGAAAAGACCAATATTAAGACAAGTTAGACAGATTGATTACAAAAGACAAATTTCAGAGATAGTGGCAACAATGGAAACTCAAAATAATAATTCCAGACTTGTAGCTCAATGGGGGCAATGAAGTTATTTTCTGTCAAGAGCATCTTGCTTTAAGAGTTAAAATAGAGAAAATTTCATCACCTAATATTGAACAAAAACAGCTATATCTTATAGTTTTTCAAGAAATAAATGACGAAATAGCATAAAGACAATCAAACACAGAAGAAGAATACATATCAGACGGTAAAACTAATGAAATGGATGAAGACCTAAAAGAAGCCTACATAGAGATGATAGACAGATAAAGAAAAGACAAGCAACAGATGTGCAATTAAAGAAGAAAAAATGTGAAGAAAAGCAAAAGCCGGATGAATAGTCTTTGAAGGACAATTATCATGCCAAAGAAGTCAAAAAGATAGGGCTAAAAGATAAAAGTTTTCAAAAAAAATCTCACAGGTGTAAAGAGACATTAAATTTATTGATTGTATATCATACACCTGTAAAGTAAAAACAGTATTTGTTTTGTTTTTCAATTGTAAAGTTGAAAAGACGTGATATATCAACACCTATAAGTACCAGCATCACTTACACAAAAATCATAGAAATAAAAATAACAACATAGCACACTATAACACTCACATTCATGCTCAAAAAATAGCCTTGTAAATTTACAGTTCATGTAAATTTAAAGATCTCAAAAATAAAAAGTAAGTTCTATTTAAGCTTCCTCTTGTTCGTAATTTTCGTTTACTGTATTTTATTTTCGAGCAAGACCTAAAAGGGGAAATTCCAAGTAAGTAATTAATTTATTCAAAAGTATTATATTATATTTTTCAAATAATTTTAACGCTCTTAGCCTCTTTACTCTGAATTCCATGATCGAAAAAGATAAATAATCCTCTGAGTTAAGTTGTCTATTCTACTCATTAAGTAAGTTTGTTCAAGCCTTTTAAACATGATGAAAATCTCTTTTGGTTACAGTCTTAAGCATTTTTAGAAGGTCAAGAAAAAAGTCGAGAGAGAGTTGAAAAAAAAAAGTATTTGAAGAAATTAATTTACGTGAAGTATTCTAAGACCATTTCAAATATATTGTTCTCAAGTTCTTACATTTTATGCCATTAGATAATTATGTGGGTGTTTAGCCCTCATTTTTTAGGAAGAATTAGTTTTTGAATAGTGATTGATGGGAGAATGTGTGGTAAAAAAGTAATGAAAAATTTTAGATTTATGTGTAATATTATTTTATTTGGAGAATGTATGGTTGAAAATGAATGGGAAAAAAGAAGAAAGAATGGGGCTCAAACATAGGCTATACTTCATCCACACTGCTTTGTTGTTCAGTAGAAAGTTTTAAAGAGTATCAATATTTGTTTAGAAAATAGAGAAATTGGTAGAATAATTGTTATAGAAAGCCACATATTATTCGCATTAGATAGAAATAGAGGTGACTACTCTTTACATATCAAGAAGCAAATCACTGAAATTTCTATCGCTCAGTGTCCGAGTTTCTTGATAAAAGATCATAAAGATTGTAAGAAAAGACAAAAAGCCATAAATTTGGTAAGAGAAAATCTCGAAAATTATCGAAATAAAGATTGTTAAGAAAGATTAATATTGGTATCAGAGCCAATATTATGAATGTAACAATTTCGAAATATATTGAAATAGTGATGTAAACCATGGTATATCACAAATTATGAACATCAATAGTACATTGCAATACATGCCATGTCAGGTGTTTAAAAAAAAAAAAGAACGTATATCATCGATAAAAGTACAAATTTGGTGATATATTCCACGTTTCATTTTACAAATTGTAATTTCGTATCAATTCATCATCACATATTATGAAGAAACTAAATTCAATCGATTCTTTTCTTTCTTTTTTTTTTTTTTACAAACTCTGATCAAAGCAACCTATAAAATACGAGCTGAAACAACTTATCTTCTAATACCTAAAAAATAAGAAAAATATTAGGTGAAATGTATAATGCATCATATTGTTCACCATTTGATTGGCTATGAATAAAATTCCCATCAAACACATTCCCATAAAGATCAAAGACCAGTGTCATTGATTCAATATAAACACACACACATATATATACACACACCAGGGGTAGGGGGGTTCTCTAAGTAAAAAAAAAAATTATAAAAGATTTTTGATATATTGAAGAAGCGAAAAATTATACGGAAATTCAAACTTGAATTGCAGAGAACTAAACTTGATATTTTCACTCTGCCTAAAACTTCAACATGAAGTATAATTTATAGACAAAATCTTGGATTTGAAACGAAATTGAATTGTTTAAAGGAATCTTTGAATAGTAATATCACGTCTTGATTGAACTTGTCTGCAACTTTTGACATTAACTTTTGAATAATTGCCTCTCTCCTGTCTTTTGAGATGTTTTATCAAAGTTGTTTTAATAAAGTTGATTGTCCTTTATATGTCGACAAGGCTTGCAAAAATAATTTGTTTGCTGGCAAATACATTTTGAACATGAAATCTTTGACTTTTTGAACATGATTTTGATGAAGTTCTTCCAAATAACTGTGGTCATGTAGTCATGTAGTCATTTGGTATATTTTCCGTTTTCTTTATCAATTAAATCATCAATGTCATACCCATAACAATCATATTCATTATCATAAGCATGGTCAGAGTCCGATTCATCATTTGAGGCTTCTGATCTTGATTTCTTTGATGAGGCTTATGCTAAATTAACAATTTTCTCTGAGACAATTGAAAGTTCTTCAAGAGTTTTGCATTGACTCAACATGGCCAATAATTTTGATTTTTCAGTGAGAAAATCGACAGTCTTCTCTTGTTCTTTTTTAGAAAGGATACCAATATTCATTTGTTCTTGAATCCATGAGTTCACTGCTTTGTGACGGCAATTTGTTTCATGGAATTTTGTCCACCATTTGATTTTGAATCTTCTAACGACCTTTTTGACATTATATTCTGATCCAGGATTTTGAAAAATTTGATAATCCCATCAGAATATCCAGGATACTTTGAGATTCATTGCAAATTGAAACAAAATATTTTCTTGAGGCTTTAAAAAGGTTTTTGCCTCAAATTTGAAATGTTCGAACCCTTGACGAGTAAGACTAGGTAAAATAGTCTCATCAGGCCCAAAATATTCGAACCAAATTTGAAACCATTTTGGAAAAGTTTTTGAACAAGCTTGGTTAAAAAGAATAAACCAAGAATACGAAATAGGCCTAAAGAAGGAAACATTAGACCACGCATCAATGTAGTCAAAATAATTGTAACAAGATTCAAATGAAACATATTTGGAAAGATTCATTCGTTTCTTATTCCATGGGCTTGTTCCCCAGTCTTCATAAGATAAAACCCTTTGAATTGAAATTTTGGAAAAATCAACATAATTTTCCTTTTGAGAATTTTGAGTATGAGTTATAATGGCTGATCCAGTTTTGACTAGAATCATTTCATAATATTCTCTAGATTTTTTGATATTTTTTGGTAAGAAATGAAAATTTTGAGGAAGGAAATCATCAAGACATTCTTCAAGAGATGAATATCTATGAATTCAAGAGGTTTCCACTTCAAACGTTGGAAGGTAAATAGGTTTTGTGAAATATTGAAAAAAATTTTGAAATGGATTAATCTCTGGCAATTTACTAGAACCAGTTTGTACAGCTTTTTTGAAGTTTGAGGGCTCAAGAGGTTTTTTGAGTAGTTTTTTATTAAATCAACTTGAAATACATAAAACAATTGACAAAATTTCTTTCATGATAGTAGAATAGTTTCTTTGAGGACTAGCCTAAATTCCACTATGGAATCTAACTAACTGTTCCTGATTTGATGCTTTTAGAATCTGCTTTAACACCCCACCATACCCGAAGTCAGATGCATCTGTCTCTACAATAATAGAGGCTTGTGGGTCAAGTATTGAAAGACAGTGTATATTTTTGACAACTGCTTTAGCTTTTTGAATAGCTAAAATATGCTCTTTACTCCAAGAGTCCGGATTCTTTTGTAGTCTTTTGAAAAGAGGTGCACATGTCAGTCTAATATCTTTAATAAAATCTGACACGTAATTGACACAATCAAGGAATCTTTGCAGACTAGATTCTTCAAGGATTTCATCAGGAAACTTATCCGCGAAATCAATACTTTTTTGAATAGGAGTAATGGTTCCTAAATGAATGTTATGTCCTAGAAACCTAATATTTGTTTGACATAAAACAATCTTTTTAGCAAAAGCTGCTAAATCATTTTTCTTGATAATATGAATGAATGTATGAATATGTTTGAAATATTGCTCAATACTTTTAGAAAATATTAAAATATCATCAATATAAACAATTATAAAATTTGAAAATAGATTAAAAATGTCATTCATAATTTTTTGAAATTTAGAAGAAGCATTTTTAGACCAAATGGCATAACATTCCATTCAAAATGACCAAAAGGAACATTGCAAGCAGTTATGTATCTGTCTTCTTCATTAATTTGAATCTACCAGAATCCTGACTTAATATCAAATTTTGAGTAGCACAATGTAAACAATGATAAAATTTTGATAAGGATTAAAAATTTCATTCATAATTTTTTGAAATTCTGAAGGAGCATGCTTGAGACCAAATGGCATAACATTCCATTCGTATTGGCCGAAAGGAACATTAAATGCAGTTTTGTATCTATCTCTTTCATTAATTTGAATATGTCATAACCCAGATTTCATATTAAATTTAGAGAAGATAGTAGCTTTGAAGAATCTATTAAAAAGATCTTTCTTTAGAGGTAATGGATATCTAATCCATTGAAGAGCTTTATTGAGAGGTTTATAATTGATTACAAGTAGTGGAGCACCACGCTCGATTTCAGCAGAATTATTGACATAGAATGCTAAGCAACTCCATTGAGATTTACTTGGTCTAATGAGACCTTTTTCCAGAAGATCATTAATTTCCTTGATACAAAAATAAGTAATTCTTTGTTCATTTGGATTTGTCTAGATTTTGTAGGAATATTTGATTCATGAAAATCAGAATTGTAAGGAAGAGAGACAACATGTTTCTCTCTTTCCCAAAAAGCATTAGGAATAGTAGAACATATTTCCTTCTCGATTTGTTTTTGAAAATTGGAAATTTTTTCTTGAATCAAAGAATTCTTTAATTGTTCTTCAGTTCTTTGAAATTTGATTTCTTCTTTGAGAAAATTAACATGATTTTTCTTTAAAGTAATATTGTTTATAATTTTTGAAATTGACGCTTCTTTTAAAGAATTTATATCTTTATAAGGAGGATTTGAAAATTAAAAAATTATTTCATGTACAAAGATATTTGTAGTAAGACATTGAGAATCAGCTTGAAAATGATAAATTTAAACAATAAATGGAGTACAAAGAATGACTTCTTGATCAAGATCTTTAACAATATAGAAAATATTTTTAAAACATATATTTGAATTACAGACATGAGCTTTTGAAAGTTTATATTGAATATTTAACATTTTTCCACTGACACCATAAAGACGTTCATTGGTTTTCTCAAAATATTTTGTAGGAATTAATCATTCTCTTATACAATTTTGATCGGCTCCAGAATCTATAAAAACTCTGGTAGAAAGTTTAAAAGATTTATTGACAATAATTGTCATATGACAATACCATTTTTGAAGCTGAATTCGATTAATAACATTAACATTTTCTTCTTCAGCTTTCTCATTTTCTTCTTCTAAAGGATGATGAGAATGAAAACTTGGATGATAAACATGAGAGGTATCATTGGAATCATCGTCTGAAGAATCTTCAGAAGCTTCAGCAACATTTTGAACAAGATTTTTAGATTTAAGAAGAGCGACTTCTATTCTAACATCTTTCATCTGTTTCTCAAGAGTAGAAATTTAAGATTTCATAGATTTGATTTCTGATTTTAAAGCAGTAGATGTTTTATTTGAAATCTTTGCATAATAGACTGTAATTTAACCGTCTTTGGAGGAGATGGAGAAGGTAGAAGAGCGCTAAATTTTTCTTTGAGTTGAGGATCTTTAATTTGAGTAACAATATAATGAATAAGTTTTTCTTCTTTGGTAAGAACATTTATAGTTTTACAACCACAAAGTTCATGTTCTTAGCTAGAAGAGGAATGAGAGGAGCTATCTGATTCAATATCGGAGTCTTCTTGATTTTGAAAAACCTGTTTTAATTCAGATTCTTCATCAGAACTAGAATTGATAAGATTGAGAAGTTCAAGCTTAACATCTTCATCAATTTGAAGATTATTAATCTTGCTCTTCATAGGACATTTATTAGTATAATGTCATATTTGCTTGCATTTCCAGCAAGTAACATTAGAGTTTTTTGAAATTCTTTTCTTTGAAAATTTTCTTTTTGGAAATTTGGAGAATGTTTTGTTGTTGAAATTCTTTTCCTTTTTATAAAACATTTCACTGGAAATTTTTTTTGGAAAATTCTTTTTCTTTCTTTTTGAAGGAGGTAAAACTTTTTCAGTCATATTGTTCACAAAATGATCCGAGTTCTTTACGACTATCGGATCTTAATGATTTCAATTTCGCGTATAAGTTTCCTGATGAAATCCTTGAAAAATCTAAACTGCAAAGATTCCTTGGTTGTGTCTATTGCGTGTCAGACTTTATTAAAGATATTAGACTGACATGTGCACCTCTTTTCAAAAGACTACAAAAGAATCCTGACCCAGTGGAGTAAAGAACATACTTTAGCTGTTCAAAAGACTAAAGCAGCTGTCAAAAGTATACCCTGTCTTTCAATACTTGACACACAAGCCTCTATTATTGTAGAGACAGATGCATCCGACCTCGAAAATGGTAGGGGTGTTAAAACGAATTCCAAAAGCATCAAATCAGGAACAGTTAGTTAGATTCCATAGTGGAATTTAGGCTGGTCCTCAAAGAAACTATTCTACTATCAAGAAAGAAATTTTGTCAATTGTTTTATATATTTCAAAATGATTTAATCAATAAAGAATTTGTTTTAAAAACTGATTGTAAATCATCAAAAGATGTTTCACAAAAAGACGTAAAAAATCTTGTTTCAAAACAAATTTTGCCAGATGACAAGTTATCTTATCTTGTTTTAATTTCAAAATTCTATATATACAGGGAAAATCAAATTATCTTGCAGATTTCTTAACAAGAGTCCTTGCAGAATAAAAAGAGTTGAGAAATTTACTTTGTATGGATTCCTCTTCCTCAAAAAAGAAAAATAAACAAAAGAGTTCAAATCCTCAAATTCCTCTTCTTACTATCGATGATTATATTTTTGGATCTCATGGATCTTCTTCAAATTCTCAAAAAACAACTTTAGCCTCTAAAATACACTCTAAAAAAACTACTCAAAAAACCTCTGAGCCCTCAAACTTCAAAAAAGCTATACAAACTGGTTCTGATTAATTGCCAGAGATTAATCCATCTAAAAAAAAACCTTTCAACATTTCACAAAACCTTTTTACTTTCCAATCTTTGAAATGGAAACCTCTTAGATTCATAGATATTCATCTCTTGAAGAATGTCTTGATGATTTCCTTCCTCAAAATTTTCATTTCTTACCAAAAAAATCATAAAATCCAGAGAATATTATGAAATGATTCTAGTCAAAACTGGATCAGCCATTATAACTCACTCAAAATTCTCAAAAAGGAAAATTATGTTGAGTTTTCCAAAATTTCAATTCAAAGTGCTACAAAAGGTGCTCACATCTTCTGGAAAAGAAGCACTGCTGATCAAGCAACTCGAGAAACATGCATCACAAAAAGGGTACAATTTCCGTCTTCGGAGGAAAAAAGGTTCCCTACTTTCCCTTTTTACATTATTTCATTTCCATTTTGTTAAAATTGGTTTGTGGCTTGAATTTTTGTTGAGTATTTGATCGAAAATACTGTTGGAAGAGTATTGGGAGTTGGTTGTAGATTTGAAGATATCTTGAAGGAGTTTAAGATGGATTAGGAGGGTTATATGCGAGACATTTGCTCGCTAAATGCCAAAGGGAAGCTCGAGTGCTTAGAACAGGGGGCTTTGGTGCTCACTTGGCACTAGGCTACAACTCGAGCGACGGTGTTACCGCTCAAGCTCCATGACGTTCCTATTTGAGTGATGGTGATGTCCAATCAAGATTCTAATTCCGATTTTTGGAAGTTTTTTACTCCTATTTCATCCCAAATATTTCATTATTAGTTTTACCCATGGTTTAAAAATGCGATAATGAGGCGCGCCTCACTGTGAGGCGCATGTAGTACGTCTCGAGACGGTATTTTTTAGGCTAAAAATATGAGGCTCACACCTCTAAATCTGAGGCGCGTGCCTAGCATGAGGCATGCGCCTCATTTAAAATTTGATTTTTTAATTGTATAAAACGAAATCAGAAAGGGTCCTTCTTAAAAAAGAAAAGGGTCCATTTAAAAATGCATTTTGGGCCCAAACAAAACAATAAAATACCTAGAAAACTAAATGACAGCCAGAAATTAGAGGACAAAAACAGAACAAATTTCTTTTTTTGCAAAACATCTTCTTTCTTTAGGTGGACTATATCTCAATATGCTAATAATATAACCTATTTACTATATGCTCCAACTTTAATTTTTTGTATTTTTGTATTATTTTATAATTCTTTTACTTAGACTTTTTATTTTTTGTGAGGCCTACGCCTCAATCCGCCTCGAGGCTTACGCCTCGCCTCATAAAGAAAAACCGCCTCAATACTTAGTTTTGCCTTTTAAAACCTTGGTTTTACCCATTGTATTATGAGTTCACCATATATTAAACTCTAATTATCTTAGTATGTTAGAAATTGTTGTACTATAAATATAGAATTTTTGTTAAATGTACATTCTTGTGTATATCTTTCATGACATTGTCCCCTATGAGGCAGAATCTAGGGAGTGGTGTAAAATTGCGTTAGAAAATTCAAAGGCTATGATAGTGATATGTGAAAGAATTTAAAAGTTAATGTAAGGTAAAATATACACAAAACATGATTGTTAATATATGGTGTATTACACATTATTTTGTAAAACATAACCAAAAGAGGATCCAATTTAATAGAAAGAGACTCGCAAATAGAGATATCCAGGAGAGAGTCTTGGGAGATACAGCCTAACATACTGTAACTCCTTACTTTGATTATAGTGAATTATCCTTCTCTATCCATGATTTTTCCCAGTTAAGTTTTCACGTAAATCTTTTGTTCTTCTTGTTTAATTTCATATTGGCATATTATCTCGTTATTCTCAAACAAACTAGTATCAAAGTGAGATTGATCTTCCGTGATGGCAACAATGAAATTAAAAATCCCAATTTTGGATCGCAACACCAGATTTTCTTTGTGACATATTAAGATGAGAGCAATTCCCGCTCAATTTGATTTGGATGATGCTCTGTTAAAGTTGGATAAAATGCCCTCAACTTTGACACTAGAGAAGAAGCAACATAACAAACGAAAGGCTCTAACGCAGATACATCTTCATCTTTTGAATCAAAATCTTCAGGATGTGGTAAATGAGAAAAGTGTCGCTGCATTATGGTCGAAATTAAAGCAGTTATGTATGATTTGGAGTCTAACCAGCAATCTGCATCTGAGGCAACATTTATATTTTCGTCGCTTGATAGAAGACGAATTTTTGGAAGTTCATTTATCTTCGAAGACCATGGAGCTCAATTACGATGAAGAGGACCTAAGGTTGATTTTGTTATGTTCTTTGCCCATTTCATATATGACATTCGGGGATACCATCTTCTATAGTCGAGATATTCTCACCATTGATTAAGTTCATGACACACTTAATAATAAGGAGAAGATAAAGCAGCTAGTCGTCAAATTTGAGGCCTAGAAAGGGTCTTGTTGTTCATGAGAGGAATTTAGGTGGCCATGGAAGGGGCACGTTTAAGAATAACAACAGTGATATCAGTACAAAAAAAGGGGACACATGAAGAATGATTGCTATAAGTGGCAGAATAGGTATAAGTTTATCGTTGCAAATCAAAGGGGACAACCACCCTTACATTCAGGAAAAGTCGCTGTTGAAAATGAAGAAAGCCACAGCAATGGAAAACTCATTGTGATTTCTGACGACAATTCCAAGCCTAATGAGGATTAGATTCTAAATATAGCTTGCATGTTCCATATGTGTCTTAATTGGGATTGATTTTCAACATATGAAACAGTTTTCAAAGTGTTGTGGTAACAGGAAATAATGCGCCTTTTAATATAACTGGTATTTATAAGATCAAAATTAAGTTGTTTGATGGGACGGTCAAGACACTAGGTGAAACATGTTCCAAATTTGAAGAGAAATATTATTTCCTTGAGTACTCTTGATTTAAAAAGGTACATGTACAACTGTGATGGAGTTCTGAAAGTTAGCAAATGTATCAGAGTTGCGATAAAGAGACTTATAAGGTCCCACTTATATGTCTTGGAAAGTTCGACGATCACGTTTGATGTAGTTGTCACTAAATTGAAGATTAGACCTCAAAGAAATACTGATTTGGTTGCTTATGATATGATAAACATTAGCACAAGTGGAGTTGATTGTGATCGGATTGATAATTCGACCAAAATTGGTATTGAAAAACTAGCCACTAGCTCACATGGAGTTAGTTATGATCTTGGTGATCGCATTGTTCGTGGGGATAATTCGAGCAAATTTGATAATTCAGATAGAGTTGATTGTGAACTTGATGATTTTGTTGTTTGTGGTGATTCGAGCAAGTTTGGTGCCCAAGGTAATTCTGCTGATGAACAGTATTTGGATTCAATTCATTGTTGTTGAATTTGCCCTTAGGGGCTTTGTGAAAGAGGTGGAGCAATTTGTTTGGAGTGTTTTGTTTGGAGAATTTTTAGAGTTTGTTGAAGAGTTGAGTTTTATTCGTTATAATAGAATTTGCATCAAGGTGGAGTTTGTTAGAATTGAATTATGACTAGAATTCTTGCTGAGTATTTGATTGGAAATACTATTGAAGTAGTATTAGGAGTTAGTAATAGACTTGAAGATGTTTTTAATAAGTACATATGGATTAGGAGAGGTTTAACATGAGACGGCCGCTCCCTTAATGCCTAGGGGACTCTCTAGCACTTAGAATAGGGACCCTAGTGCTTGCTTGGCGTTCGACTGCCGCTCGAGCGGCGATGATGTCCAGGCAGGATTCGAATTCCGATTTTAGTAGTTTTTTACTTCCATTTCATTCTAAATATTCCATTATTGGTTTTATCCATTGTATTTAGACTTTATCTTATATTA
>CAIGRB010136175.1:43977-71648 GCA_903798255.1 Fraxinus quadrangulata
TATATATAAATGCACTAAAACATAAATCACGGATATAACAAGTTAAACTATTGCTAAATTTAAATTTCCAAGAACCATTTGTTATTTATCTCACGAATTCCCCAATTTAACATTTAAATGATAATAACACAACTATATAAAGTAAAGATCGTCACTTCAAAGTTTTACACTTAATTAGAATTTTAGACTATATTTCTGAATTTAAAAAAAAAAAAAAACAGATAACACAATTACACAAATAACAGAGAAATTCAAAATACACAAATGTGAATCTAAAAACTTAACCACATACCAATTAGTCCACACGTTTAAAACCCAGGAACCAATTGCAATTAATCTAATTTTCTTAATTAAATAAATCAAATTATAACTAAAATCAATCTCTTAATAAACCCTAAAATGCAAAAGATTCAATTTTTTTATCATTTAAGAAGATAAACGCAATAAAATTACCAGTAGACGAGAGGCGACAATTAGGTGACGTGCATCCGTGACTGGCGATGGCGTGCGATTGCGGGTGGGAGAACACCAGGAATCGCCGAATCGGAGTCGAGTAGAAGAATAGGGTTTCGAATTTGCTTTGGTTGTGATTTTTGAAAAGTGAAATGTGGTGACATCATTCTTTGGGCAATGGATTGTGGACAATTATCAAAGATTTTGTTTTTCTTCCAAATGGATTCAGATTTCAGATTATTGAGTTACTGTGCCAGAGATTCAAAAAAAAAAAAGGGTCCAACTAAAAGAGGCCCAGATTCTTCAAAGAAGGCCCAAGTCTGACTTCATCAGTTCATCTTCCCTATTTTTCAAGCCAATACCAGTCTTCTCTCCACTTTACCCGCGGCCATTTCTGAGAACTCAACTGCCCGACCGTTGTACCTGTAAATTTCGGTGGGTGCTGGCTCTGCCACTGCTTATATGGTCATGTTTAATCCACAATATCTAACTCTCTAATTTTTTTTTTTAATTGGTATGATAAATAACATCGTTTGATGACACGTTGTCAATTGAAGATAACACAGGATTTAACATCAATTTTTTTAACCAAATAGTCATTAGTTTATACGTGTTAGAAATTTGAGTGACTATTATGTAATAAAATAACTTCAGTGATCATTAACGTATTTACTTAAAATTCAATTACCATTAGTGCAATTAACCCCATGTACGATGCTCAAGTTGAGAAGAATGATTTGGTAGATTACTCGACGTATTGTGAAAATTTGAACCCTTAGAATTTTGACATATTATTTTGGTGAAATTTGAATGTAAATAAGAATAAGATTATATTCCAACTTACCAAAGATTCATCATCAATTTAAATATCTATACTCGCTTCTGAGTCTCGATTCTCAAGTGGTGGTTGAATTGTTGATTCACTCAAGAGTTTATTGGGTGCAAAGATGTTTGAGGCATTGATAAGAATTTGTTTCATAGAAGTAAGGAACTTATAGTAATTCATCAATATTTGGATAAGGTAAATATAATGAATGACTCAAAGAAAGCTGTAAAATGAGATATCTATTTTATATTATCATATTTGGTATTTATGTGCCTTTTTAATTTATATAATATCATGTAATGATCCAATACATTTTTTATATTATTATCATTATACAGAGAATGAATTACATATGATAACTCGAGATTTTGAGTCAATTAAATTAATATACAATGAGAGGTAGGTAGGGAAGTGATATGTGTTTTTGTTAATACTACTAAGGATTATTAGCACAAAACGTAACCTTTAAAGTTCATTGTGAAAAATGTCTCAATCTTGCATTTTTATTTTTATTTTGGCATTTTCAGTCCTATTTATACCTTTCATTGTGCAAATCATCATTTCCATGTAATCTCTCGATAAACATATGTAAAATGATGAATATACCCTCCTATTTAAAATAAAACAAAAAGAAAAATAAAGAAACAAAATCCTCGATTTCAAATTAAAAACTTCACAATCCACCAATGTAATTAGTTCTTTGTTTTTCTTTTTGTTTTATTTAAATATGGGGGTATATTCATCATTTCACATATTTTTATTGAGAAATTGAATGAAAACGGATGGAAATGGGGATTTTCGTAATGAAATGTGTAAATAGGGGTAAAAAATGCAAAGTTGGAATGCTTTGCGCAATGAACTTCAAAAGTATGAACGTTTTGTGCTAATAACCCATACTACTAATATAGAAAATTATATTTGTAAGAATGATAATATACAGATTTTTAAGGAACTATTTCTTCTTCTTGTTTCTTTCCAAATTATTGTTTATAGCATAAGTAGCTATGTTGTACTCTTGATAGTTGTTGCACTTTTATTGGACTTTGTCAGATCCAAATTTATAATTAAAATTTTCAAAATTTATAATTGGCAATGTCCATATCCAAAATCATGAGTTATTGAGTTATAATTTAAGTCAAATTAGTTTGGGATTTGTAGAGCCCTAAAAGAAGCACAAGGCATTCAAGGCGATCACTCGCTGGCCGTGCATGGTGTGCTAGAGCCCTCAGAACATGGAGCTTGTTGCTAGCTTGGCACTTGAGTGGCGGACCACCACTCGCTTGGCGTGAAGCCCAATGCTCGAGCGGAAGTAGAAATCGAGATCAATTCTGATTCGATTTTAACATAGTTTTTCAATCTTATTTTACCTCAAACACTATCCACTATAAATATACATGCCATCCAATTGTGTGGTTGAACATTATTTTCATAATAGATATCATTATTTGAAGATCAATTATACATTCCCAAAGATCTTTTTATTCAATCCCAAGATCATTGGTTCATAAATTCATCCCAAACATTGTTTCAATATTGGTTGAGCCTTATATTCAGTTAAGATAACATATTTTGAAGATCAAGTCCATATTCTAATAATATGCGACCTTAACCACAGATCAAAACATAAAAGTTCATTGGATCAAACACCGAAAACCCTCACATTCACCTATAAGCCTTTAGAGTTCTGAAATTTAGAGAAAAGGCACTTGAAGTTCCAAAGTTCTGGAACGAGTTCGTTCTTGGTGATTCACATGGAGGAAAAAGTAGTCCATAGTTGCTAAGAAGTGCATGTCTCAAAATCAAAAGGGGGTTTTCATCCTTGATCATATCTCGTGTTATTTACTTTCTCGCTTATGATTTATACGTTTATGTAATTGTTTAAACTTAGGTAACTAGATTAATTACATTAATCGTCTAAAAACAATAATTAAGTGACTTATTGCTTGTTATTGATTAATTCTACATATTTGGATCTAAATTTTTCTCAACAAGTGTTATCAAAACTTAATTGTGATCCTTGACCCTATTTGTCTAGATGAATCAATCACTTTTCATTTCTCCTTATTTTGATAGTAGTAATATATCTATTGGAATGCTAGAATGAGAGCATTTCCTAAATTTATGGTTGAAAGGGATTGGGTTGGATCGTCCCATTTATATCAGATGATGGTGTTGTCATTCCAACTGATATCTTTACTTGGATTAATGATTAGTTAGCCGATTGTAATTGGACTAGTAGAGGTACACATGTCATTTTTATGGATATTTGCCCGAAGAGTTTAAATGGGTATATATGTGTGAGATTGCAAAAGAAGCTTGTGATACATGAGAAACAATACACGAGGGAACTAAAATCATTAAAACCACAAAATTGCAGATGTTGACCGGCTAAATTTGAGAAAATTAGGATGAAAAAGATGACGAGTCTTTTGATGATTTCTATGATAAATTAAATGATATAGTCAACTCTAGTTTTAAGTTTAGTAAGCGGTGATAAGTTTGTTTTTACATACTTACTTGGTACTTAAAATAAGATTATTATTGATTACATGAGTGGATTTTGATTTACAATTATGTAATTGTAGCTTTTATAGATTAAAAAATCCCAAATTGAAGGAGAAAATGGCAAAAGGAAAGGATAAAAGGATAAAAGCGTACAAAAATATGAAGCTGGAACAAAATTGTACAAGTTTCGAAAGTTGAAGGACTTTTGATGCAATTTATTGAGAGCACAATTGAAAGAAAAGTCAAAATTTGAAGACAAAAATGTATAAGATTAAAATTGAAAGACCTGACTACAATTAGGCAGAGGATTGGAGCCACAAAGAAACAATAGCAAGGTACTGCGACCGCAAGTTACAAGCCAGCGCAGCCACGTGGCTTGGCACGCGTTTGGGCTACTGCCCAAACGCATTGCCCTCGTGGCCGCATTAGCCAATCTATCCCATTTTTGTAAGTTGGGGATTTTTGGGGGCTTTTTGGACATTTTTTAAGCTCGTTTTAGGGCATTTAACTGTCCCATTTCTTATATTGAACGCACATTCTCTATACATCCATTCAAGAGTTAAAAAGAA
The DNA here is from genome assembly GCA_903798255.1 of Fraxinus quadrangulata. Taxonomy (NCBI): domain Eukaryota; kingdom Viridiplantae; phylum Streptophyta; class Magnoliopsida; order Lamiales; family Oleaceae; genus Fraxinus; species Fraxinus quadrangulata. Next base: position 48,331 of record CAIGRB010136175.1, read on the forward strand.
AGTAAAAGATGTCAGGATAAAGGGAGAGAAAAACCAAGCAAAAAAAGGAGACAATTTGGAGGAAATCAAGATTATACCATTTCATTGCTTCAAGAATCTATCCAAGGGACGTGTTTTACCTTTTATCTTGTATTTTCTTTTCATTTTGTGCGTTTGTATTAATATGAACTAAATTATTAATGTTGGGATGAATAAGAAACTTAAACTAGCTTGATTAATTTTAATGTTTGCTTTTTAATGTTAAAATATTTATTGTCATGTCCATTTTAGATCAATATAGTAAATGCCCTAAGTTTTTATAGAGGATAGAGATATGCCCCTAATTTTAGATGACCAATTGAGCTATTTTTACAAAGATTTAATGTGGTTGTTTGGGGTTTAATTGACACAGAGATACACCAAGTTAAACTAACCAATTAGGGTTAATTTCACTCGAGAAAGGTAATTAACTAAAATTGAAAAATCGGGTTTGACATGGTTAATGAGTAATTTATTAATTTGCATGTTGAAAAATTAATTAAGTGACGGTTAAGTGGAATCGTAATTCACAACTATTTAATCCTTAAAACCTTCCTAAAATTGTAATATGGTGTGTTTTGAATCAAATTTCAACTTATTTTTCTTTTATTTCCAAATTTAAATTCATGTTGTGTGTTTTTTTTAATTGTAAAGAATTAAAATGATTAGAGTAGTGTAATTAAAAGAAAACATTCATCGAAGGATTGATTCGGCCTCATAGTCTACTTTATTACTTGAATGCCAACTGTGCATTTGTGGTTTGTAATTTTAGCGAATAAGTTTTTGGTTTCGTTGTCGAGGAATGATTTTACTTTAATTACTACTTTAGTTAATTTTAGTTTCAACAATTTTTGTATTTTAAATTTGATTTGCTTTCTCTTTTATCTCTTTTGGCTAACCCCCACATATTTTATTTCCCTTGTATTTGGTAAACTTTCTAAATACTTTTTAGCTATATTTGCATGATTCTGCCAGTGGTAAAGTAACAACATTTGTGCAATGAATAATCTCTAAATGGATTACAAATATATGGTTGGAAAATATCCGAGATGTTAAATTTGTTAAGTGGTGCCTTGTATTGGACAATATTTGCATTCGTGCACTAATGTATTCAATTCGAAACTTTTTTAGTTTAGACAATACTTAAGGCGTCGAAAACAAACACTTGATAATTCTAACGAGAGTTACATGCTTGCAGGAGATTATGTACCTGACGATTAGGATGAAGACATCAATCTTATGGGAGAGGGTCCTCTCTTATTGAATGAGAATGTACTTGCAAAATATTATCATGAACTTGTCAAATTGGATGAAGAGTACATGCTTATAGGATATTACATATACTATGATGAATTTTAAAAGTTGGGTATGATCCACTGGAATTAGCTTATAAGAAAAACATTCTATTGCCTGTGGAGTTCGATTGTGGACCAGTCATTCAATTCAAGGAGATATCAACTCTTAATCTTTTTATTTTGTATTTTTGTCATTAGATATAATCTTTGCAGTTATATAACTTTTTGAAGTCCTAGTTTTATCTTGGTTCTCAACAAGCTTGATGGTTCATTTTGACTATGTTGGTCACACTGACGAACTTTGATTTTAACCCATTTAATTTGTTTCTTTCTTGTGATTTTGTAAGACACCACAAGTCATTCCATGATATGCATGTTGAAGGAAATGATTTGAAATCAAGTTGAGGCATGATCACAAGTTTGGGAGGGAATTATAAATGAACTACTCAAAAGCATCACAAGTCCAAGTCGAGCATTGGCACCTCTTTATCAAATGTCCAATCAAGGAAGCTTCGTTACCCTCTCTTTAATTTTATTTTGTTCTTTTACATATTGAGGGCAATGTGTGATTAAGTTTGAGGTGATTGTTTACTTTGTGTTGATTGTGTATGACATGTTAGATAGCCTTACCGGCTAAGGATGTTTTGATGTTTAAAATGGTTATTAATTTATGCGCTATGACCAAATATGGTATTTGTGCAAAAATTTTAAAACAAAATTGCCTATCCACGCAAGATCTTAAATTACATTGAGCACAATAGTTATGATCAATTGTTGTCTAGATGTGGAAATTATTGATCGATGGAGGGAGTTTTGAATTGGTAGAATTAGATTGTGAGTTGTATGAAGAATTTTTTTAACCAAGGGATGACAAAAAAACCTGTTAAACCAGATAACTGTGGGGCCCCACCCCAAATGGGGCGAGGATTACCCACCTAACCAGGTAAACGGAGCGGGGATGGGACAGGGGTCATTCCTTCGAAGCGGGTATGGGGCAAGTACGGGAAATATAGTCCCTGCCCCGATATCCGCCCCTTTAAAGTTAATTTCAAATTTAAATTTTTTATCAAACAAAAATAATAGATTTATTATTATTTTTAAAAAGAGCATAAGTTATTTTTAACAAATTAGTAAAAAAGTAATAATATTTACTAACTAAAGACATAAAAAAATTAAAGCTTAAATTAAAATAACTAAAAATCATCACATGACTAGATGTCGACATTGTTGATTAGACCCAACCAAATTAGAGCTAGAAAAGAAAAAGGTGATTCGATAACAATCTTTAGATTTATACCCCAGAAAAGAAAATAAACAACTACTTTGAGGATGCGAATCTCATGAGCAGTAAAGGAAAAATATGACCACAAAGGTTCGAGTTGGCACTAAATTTAAATTTTTTTTCTTCTTTACAATTTATTCCTAATTTAGATGATGATTAAAAGTGACTATGAACACACACACCAATCAAACATTGGATAAGTTTAAATTATTTTTATTAGTATTATTTGGAGTCTTATTTGTGAATTGATTATACAATTTTACACTCATAGACATTTTGGCAAGTTGTCAACATTGTTTATTTTTATTCAATGAATGCTTGATTGTGCTAGTAGATTATCTTGGACAAGCAAGAACTTAAATTTAGGGGTGCTTGATAAATGTATTTTTACACACTTATTTAAAACTTAAAATAAGCTTATTATTGATTAAAGGAGTAGATTTCCTCTCACAATTGTGGAATTGTGGCTTTTTTTAGACAAAAATCCGATATTGAAGGAGAAAAAGTCAAAAAGAACGGAAACATTATTAAAAGCGTACAAAGATATGAAGTTGGGGACCAAATTATACAAGTTTCAAAAGTTAAAATGACTTTGGATGCAAATTACTGAGGGCATTATCGAAAAAAGAAGTCAAAATTTAAGGATCAAAATGTATAAGATTAAAGTTGAGAGACCAACTGCAATAGGGTGGAGGACTGAAACCACACAAAAAATGACGGCAAGGTTCCATGGCCGCACTAGGGTTGAAATTTGCCCCATTTTTGTAAATTGTGGATTCTTTTGAAGGCCTTTTGGACATTTTTTAAGGCTCATTTTAGGATGTTTAAATACCCCCATTTTTTTGTATTGAATGCCCATTCTTTACACACCCATTCAAGAGATAAAAAGATAGTAAAAGAGGCAAGGAAAAGGAAGAGAAAACCAAGCAAAAAAAAAAAAAAAAAAGGAGGAGGAGGAAATTTGGGGGAAATCGAGATTATACCATTTCATTGCTTCAAGAATCCATCCAAGGGATGGGTTTTACCTTTTATCTTGTATTTATCCTTTATTTTCTTTATTTTGTAATGAGATTCTCTACCATTTTCATTTTGTGCTTTTTTTATTAACTTAAACTAAATTTTTAATGTTGAGATGAATGATGAAACTTAACCTAGCTTGATTAATTTTAATATTTTTCTTTTTAATGTCAAAATATTTATTGTTATGTGCATTTATTGTTGTATTTAATGTCTTTCATTTCTTTGGCCAATAAATGTTTGTCTCGAGTGATTTATGTAACTATTAAGAGATTGTTGTGCATTTTAGGCCAATATAATAAATGCCCTAGGTTTTTGTTGAACATAGAAATGTACCCCTAACTATAGGTGATCCATTGAACTATTTTTACAAATATTTAATGTCGTTGTTTGGGTTTTAATTGATATAGAGATATAGTAGGTTAAATCAATCAATTATGGGTTAATTTCACTCGAGATGGGTAACTAGCTAAAATTGGAAAATCGGGTCTAACATGATTAATGAGTAATTTATTAATTTGCGCATGTCGAGAAATTAATTATGTGACACTTAAGTGGAATCATAAATTCCAACTATTTAATCTTTAAAACCTTCCAAAAATTGTAATGTGGTGTGTATGAATTGAATTTCAACTTATTTTTCTTTTATTTCCTAAATTTAATTTCATAGTGTATTTTTTAATTGTTAGAATTAAAATGATTAGACTAGTAATTTAAAGTAGACATTTCTCGAGGGATCGACTCAGATTTATAGTCTACTTTATTACTTGAAAGCGATCTGTGCACTTGCAATTTGTAATTTTAGCGAATAAGCAAATCCCCGAGGCTTAGATTGTGAGGAATGTTATGAGATTCCTACTTGAGAATTTAGACCTAAAGTCACTACTATTGAATAACGCAAAGACCTAGATGCCCTCAAGATAGAAGAACTTATAGGATCTCTCCAAACATATGAACTTAGCCTGCCTCAGTTTAAAAAGAATAAATCTTTAGCCCGCAAAACTATTAGGGAAGCACATAATGACACCAGTAATGATGACAAACTTAAGGGTGGGAAACTTCCCTACTTTGCAAGGAATTTTTAAAAATTTCTTTAAGAATAGTAAGAGACTTTCGAGAGATCTACAAGTGAATCCAATATATTCAAGAAAGATATATGAGAGAAGAGTGGTGTTAGAGATATCTGGAAGAGGTCCGTGAGGTGCCATGAGTGCTAGGGGTTTTGGTCATATTAAATCTAAGTGCCGAAGTTATAAGAAAACTCTAGGTATTACTATGAATACTACTATCACTGATAACGAGTCTAACTCTGATAATCAAAGTGAGAACTCTAATCCTGATAAAAGAATAAATTATATGGCATTCACTTTTGTGGTTAAAAGTGAGTCACTTGAGGATATAGAGCAATCTGACTCTTCAAATGAGAAATCAAGATATGAGCGTCACATTTATGAGGCGTTCGATGAATTGATTGAAAAAGTCAAATAGCTCTGCCTTTAAGAAATTGCATAAACTTAAGTTAGAAAATGAGAGTTTAGAAGACAAACATAATGAAGTTAGTAGTAGATTGAATGAGTTAAGGATAGAGAAATGATTTTTAGAAGTTAAGGTTAAAACTCTTACTAATGACTTTGAGAAATCTAGTGCCCAACTTTAATCATTTACTAGTTGTTCTGAGAAGATTGACAATATGTTAGGATTAAATAAACCTAATACCCATGCTGCTTCATCGTCTAAAACCAACGTGGTTCGTACCTCAGTTAAGTCTAAGCGAGTAGCCACTAGACCTAGAGTATGTGTGCAACGTACGGTTCCTCAACCTAAAGTTGGTCTTAAGTTCATTCCCACATGCTATAATTGTGGTATTTTAGGTTACATTAGACCTAAGTGCCATAAGCCCTTGATTAGGAACAACAAATAAGATCTAATTACTCGTGTCAGATTCTTGCCTAATCAAGTGAGTCACCTGACTAAATTGATGACACAGACTAAGATTAAATATTCTTCTAAGAAGGTTTGGATATAAAAGAATGAACTCACATGTCAAAGTGATATTAGTTGCGGCATTGCTCGTGTTGTTCTTCATGATAAGAACATGTCTATGTCTTGTAGATTATGTACTTAGGTGCATGCACTTGCGTTATTCATGCATGCACTTCATATTTTTTCCTAATTTCATTTGTTTTGCATTAATTTTTTATGAAAAAATAAAAATTAGAAAATGTGGAAAAGAAAAAAAAGGAAAAAGGAAAAATGATTTTTGAAGTAATAGCACTTACAATTAATATTTTTGGACATGTTTGTGATCAAGTATTAATATAATTAATAAATAGTGAATAAAGTTTCAATTAACATTGTTTAGAACTTTTTTGGAGTACTTAGTATAGATTATTGCATGTACCATCTATAGTGCATACATTAAGTTCTTGTCAGTGAGTTTTGACCATATACGTAAGACTTGGGATGGCAAGCATTTGTGTGGTAGGTTGAATTTGAATATAGAATGACCTTTAACTAGTTGACCTTAAACTCTTGTATATTTTCTTTAAAAGAAAAAGAGTATTGTGCTTCAAAAAAATTGAATAATTATAATCATCTTATACTTGTCTTTGTAACATTTTTAACTCGAGCAATTAAGCATATTGGGTATTTTAAAACCTAATGCTCTATAGGCATCCAACTTTGGAGTCATTGGTCTAAAGTTTGTTATAGGAGTCATTAAGTATGTTTAATAAAAATAAGTCTATACATAAAATGTGAAAAAAATGAGAAAAAATTATGTATAAGTGTTTATAGATAGGGGAGAAAGAAAAGTTATATATTGGAAAAAATTAAATATGATATTTTCAATTTAAAAGATCCTAGTAGCAATGGGTTTGCCTTTGTATTTTGAGGAATACATTAGTTCACTAGTAATTCTTTGTATGTCATTTCTAACTGATTTAAGGTTTTGAGACTTGCTTACAAAAGTTTAGTGACACATTTCAAATATGAGTAGCATATACAATTTCCTACATATAGGTTTAAAATAAGTTATATGGAAAAAGTTTATTGTTTATGAATTGTACATGTATAAGTAAGCAAATAACCATTGATGATATCATGAAAAACAGTTGTCTCAAAAGAAAAAAATTCTTCCATCACATGTTTTGTATGATTGTACATATGCATATTTGTTTTCATTCATTCCTATCGGTGGTATTCATGTTTATATAACTATTTTATCTTTGTTATTCGTGACACAAGGGGAGATTTAGTATTTATTTCTGAGAGTTGATGAGTATATGAGTTAATGGGAGAAGATTTGAAAATCTGAATTTGATATCTAACTTAGGGAGATTCATAGAGATTTTTTTTTTTTGTTGGAATTTTAATATTGATATTGATATTGTGTTTTGCCAATATTGATATTAATATTTTATATTTTATTTCTAAATTATTGATGTACGTAGAATTACATATTTTGGTGTCACACATGTTTACTTGCATTATTCTATGTGACTTAGTTGTATGTTTTAATTGTTAGTTTCTTCTAGGTAATATTGTTTTCATGTATTTCAGGAAACAAGTATGACAAGATTTGAGTTAAAGTTTGGGAATTGAGTCTTTAGATAGATTGTTTTTAGGTTGTTTTGATTTTTATTTTGAAAAAATGATTTTGTTGCGGAATGTCAAAAGGGGGAAATTGTTAGGTCCAAATTTGTAATTAGCAATGTCTGTATCCAAAGTCATGAGTTATTAAGTTGTAATTTAAGTTAAAATAGTTTGGAGTTGGTAAAGTTCTAAAATGTTTGATCATAATTACTTGTCCAAAAAAAAAAAAAATGGTATTGCACTAGTCGTGTTGTGTAGGAAAAAACAACATATATTGTAGTGCGGAGCAATTCTTGAGTAATAGTGAAAGAAACCTTAAAAAAATAAAAGGATCCCAAAAACAAAAGACGTGACAAAATGAAAAAACAAATGAAAAGATAAAAAAACCAAAGTGTGTTGAAGCAGTGGAAAAATAACTATAGCCTTGTTTTTGTTTGACAAAAGACTAAGATTAAATATTCTTCTAAGAAGGTTTGGATATAAAAGAATGAACTCACATGTCAAAGTGATATTAGTTGCGGCATTGCTCGTGTTGTTCTTCATGATAAGAACATGTCTATGTCTCGTAGATTATGTACTTAGGTGCATGCACTTGCATTATTCATGCATGCACTTCATATTTTTTCCTGATTTCATTTGTTTTGCATTATTTTTTATGAAAAATAAAAATTAGAAAATGTGGAAAAGAAAAAAAAAAAGGAAAAAAGAAAAATGATTTTTGAAGTCATAGCACTTTCAATTAATATGTTTTGGATATGTTTTGTGATCAAGTACAAATATAATTAATAAATAGTGAATAAAGTTTCAATTAACATTGTTTAGAACTTTTTTGGAGTACTTAGTATAGATTATTGCACGTACCATCTGTAGTGCACACATTAAGTTCTTGTCAGTGAGTTTTGACCATATACGTAAGACTTGAGATGACAATCATTTGTGTTGTAGGTTGAATTTGAATATAGAATGACCTTTAACTAGTTGACCTTAAACTTTTGTATATTTTCTTTAAAAGAAACATAGTATTGTGCTTCAAAAAAATTGAATAATTATAATGCATCTTATATTTGTCTTCGTAATCTTTTTAACTCGAGCAATTAAGAATATTGGGAATTTTAAAACCTAATGCTCTATAGGCATCCAACTTTGGAGTCATTGGTCTAAAGTTTGTTATAAGAGTCATTAAGTATGTTTAATAAAAATAAGTCTGTACATACGATGTGAAAGAAATGAGAAAAAATTATGTATAAGTGTTATAGATAGGGGAGAAAGAAAAGTTATATATTGAAAAAAATTAAATATGAAATTTTCAATTTAAAAGATCCTAGTAGCAATGAGTTTGCCTTTGTATTTTGAGGAATACATTAGTTCACTAGTAATTCTTTGTATGTCATTTCTAAGTGATTTAAGGTTTTGAGACTTGCTTACAAAAGTTTAGTGACACTTTTCAAATATGAGTAGCATATACAATTTCCTACATATAGGGTTAAAATAAGTTATGTGGAAAAAGTTTATTGTTTATGAATTGTACATGTATAAGTAAGCAAATAACTGTTGATGATATTATATTAAAAATGCATGAAAAACAGTTGTCTCAAAAGAAAAAAAAATTCTCCCATCACATGTTTTGCATGATTGTACATATGCATATTTGTTTTCACTCATTCCTATCGGTGGTATTCATGCTTATATAACTATTTTATCTTTGTTATTCGTGACACAAGGGGGAGATTTAGTATTTGTTTCTGAGAGTTGATAAGTATATGAGTTAATGGGAGAAAATTTGAAAATCTGAATTTGATATCTAATTTAGGGAGATTCATAGAGATCTTTTTTGTTGGAATTTTAATATTGATATTGATATTGTGTTTTGTGTTTTGCCAATATTGATATTAATATTTTATATTTTATTTCTAAATTATTAATGTACGTAGTATTACATACTTTGGTATCACACATGTTTACTTGCATTATTTTATATGACTTAGTTGTATTTTTTAATTATTAGTTTCTTCTAACTTTTTGCATGGTATTATTGTTTTCATGTGTTTCAGGAAACAAGTATGACAATATTTGAGTTAAAGTTTGGGAATTGAGTCTTTAGATAGATTGTTTTTAGGTTGTTTTGATTTTGATTTTGAAAAAATGATTTTGTCGCGGAATGTCAAATGCGGAAATTGTTAGGTCCAAACTTGTAATTAGCAACGTCTGTATCCAAAGTCATGAGTTATTAAGTTGTAATTTAAGTTAAAATAGTTTGGAGTTGGTAAAGTCATAAAATGTTTGATCACAATTACTTGTCCAATAAAAAAGGTATTGCACTAGTCGTGTTGTGTAGGAAAAAAACAACCTATATTGTAGTGCAGAGCAATTCTTGAGTAATAGTGAAAGAAACCTTAAAAAAATAAAAGGATCCCAAAAACAAAAGACGTGACAAAATGAAAAAACAAATGAAAAGATAAAAAAACCGAAGTGTGTTGAAGCAGTGGAAAAATAACTATAGCCTTGTTTTTGTTTGACAAATTTTGAATACTTAATACAGGATCTAGATTTTCAGTGAAGTTATTAGCCTACTTGGAGCTTGGGGGTAAGCCATAACAATCTAGGGAAAATCATTACATATCAAGGTAGTAACTTTCAATAGCGAAATCAAAGCAGACTTGAGTTGGAAAGGAACGAGTATTATGAAATCAACCTTAGAATGACACTCTAGGTGTGATATTGAAAAGGCAAGTATTATGAAATAAAATTAAAATTTCATTGTGATTAGATTGACTGTGCACACACATGGATCAAGCATTAGTTAAGTGAAAATTAATTTTGGTAGCATTACTTTTAAACCTTTTATGAATTGTTTAAACAATTTCAATACTTGATGCGAGTACAACAAATTATATAATACATTGATGTTCATGTTTGTTTTCTTGTGTTTTAAGTATATAATCTTGCACGAGATGGATAAGAGTTTAAATTTGAGAATATTTGATAGTGTATTATACATTTATTCGAGTTTCTAAACTTGATTATCTATTTCTAATTGCACGGATATATACCTAATTTGGTGTAATATGTTAATTCTAGGTAAAACCTTGACTTGGATGCATTTGGAGCGAAAAAATGATAGGAGTTAATTTGAAATAATTGAAGATTATTGAGATTGCAAATAAGCAAGTGGAAGAATTAAGAAAGTAATTACAATAAGTTTAAAAGTTTTAAGAGCTAAATTCAACAACTGAAAAAAGTCAGGAACTTAATTTCAAACTTTATGAACTTGCCTCAGATCAATTACTAATAATTGTGGAGGATAAAGATCGAAGTATAACGAAGTCAAAGATGAAGCGCCCTTGATGTAAATAAGGAAGGTTTCGAGCCAATCAAAAGTAGAAGTCTAGGGACCAAGTTGAATAGAAACAAAAATATAGACCTTGCAATCGCAAGGCCAATAACTTTTCTACCTATAATCACAAAGCTCGTGTTGTATGATCATAACGGTTTTAACCATATGATTGCATGGTACATACTCGAAGTCTAATTTTGTTTCCTAATTTTATTTAATATTTTTTAGAAAGCAATTAATGCACGATTTTTGACCTAGTTTTGGAGGCTATAAATACATGGCTCCATCTATAGTTAAAGAAGACGTCCTTGGCATACTATATACTTTATCTGTTCCATTTATATTGACTGGTTTTATTTTCACACGGATTAATAAATCTTACTTAATATTATTGAAAAAAATAATTTTTGCCAAAAATTTACCTAGTTTACCCTTATCTAATAATCAATAATTAGTAGTAAATTGGTTATAACTAGACAAATTAAATAAGAGTATACTAGTAAATGAACAAAATAAAATATTCCCAATAAAGAAGTATGACTATATAATTAGGACAAAAAATAAAGAAAGACTGTCTATATAAATGGAATGGAGGGAGTATATTCTTTACAAAGAGGAGAAACTTGGTGGAAGCCTAAGCCTTTGTTACAAAACATATCCATACACACTTTCATGCATCAATTGTCTGTGTTGAAAAAGAAGATATTCAAGGAGATTGATCGATGAGCCATTGAAGAGATTTAATAATTCAAGATCACTTTTCATATTCTTTCCAAACTTTAATTACGAATGATGTTTTATTAATCCATTATGCATTTTTGTAATAACAAGATGATTGACTAGTTGTATATACGATAGGATAACTTTGAACTCTATGTTTTGATATTACTTCCGAATTTCACATTGATGCATGTTTGGTTTGCAATGATTGTTAGGAATTTATTGCTTTTTCAATTGCTTGATCATTAGTTCAATTGTTTTGAGATTCCTATTGACATTCAATAGAATAATTAGGAATTATAGTCCCATAGTGATAATTATTGTAAAGTCCGATAAGAAATATAGATATACTGCTATACTTTGTATGATCTTATTGAATTTTCTTGTGACATAATGCATCTTTACATGTTCACGTCATTCATAGAGATATAAAAGAATTATATGTGAAGAAAAATTTTAAACCTCTATTTGATGAAAATTAAAATTTGGATTTTAATCTAAGTCAATATCAATAATTAATTTTAATAATATATTTCATGAGGTTCATAACTTTTTAACCACACATATAGTCAATTTTTAATAAAATATAATTTTAGTCCCTATCAAACAGTGGGATAAACAAATTGTGAACATGGATCTTTGTATCCGAGTATGTGTTGTTTAAATTTTGGAATATTGATATTAAAATGACTAATGTAGGGGGATTTGAAATACTCGTGCTTGTTATTATTTGAGTATTCATAACCACTTTTCAATCAATTAGATTAGTTGTAGATTTTAACTTATCAATATAACTCATCCATCAAATCTTACAATTTGATTAAACTTAAATTTAATTGAAAACTATATTAAATACTTAGTTCTTGTAAAATCAGTATTTGGACTCTCTTCCACTTCATTCACATTATTACTTGTTTATGACACCGTATATTTACGGAATTTGAATCCAACATGATCTTTCATGTAACATCGACACATCATAAACAATAGGACATGAACATTGTGGAACAGTGGAACTATTCCAATAATTTTGGACTTGAAGATTATAGATCTGATTACACCGACATACCCACTCCCGACATGATCACTCGAAATATTTTCATCTGTGAAGAAAGGACAAAAATGGACCAGTCTAGATGAATTAACCTAATTAATTTATGTTCATTTCAACTCACGAGTCACAATAAACATCCAAATCCAAACAACGACAGAATGGAGGCACCCAATTAAGGAAATCGCTTGATATATATGTGAAAGGAACAAGACATCAAAGGATCCCACCTTGGACTTATCGAATTATAAACGAAAGGGTAGGGTAAGGCAAGGTGGGTTAAACTCATATTCATACTTCTCTTGGGTCTACAAAAAGAGCCCCAGTTGGTGAGCTTTTTGTCAATTCATGGAGGGTATTTGTCCCTTCACTTTTTAATGCTTTTATACACCACAAATCCTTAGGACAGGAAAGTAATTTCCAACGGGGTATGTAAGATTTTAACTTGTCACTCCCTCCAACTTCCGTGACAATGATTTTGCAGTCCCTGGATTCTTTAGCCATGCTGTGTACAAATTTGCAGAGTGTCCTAACCAATTTTCCAGATGATGGACCTTCACCATACAATCCATATATGAAGTAGAATCCAAAAGGGTCGAAGAAATCAGGCATTAAGGGCACTTTAATGAATGGCAATACCCTATTTAGGACTCTTGTGCTCTTAGCATGCAAGAAACAAGATAAGGGAGGTTTCTCTATCCTTAACTTGAAAAGTTCTCCACTGTTCCAAACACTTATCATGGCCCAGCTATTTGGAATCCTTCCATCTTGACCGAACTGATCGCTGGACAAATCACCTGTTGGGGACATATAGTTTAAATGAATAAGTCAACAATTTAAACTTTTAGACGAATAATCAATCAATATGGGGTAATAGGGAAGACGAAACTTTTCTATCACTTATTTATAAAAACTGTGCAAATGTTAAATCTTCAATGAAAATTAATAAATTGATGTGGACGTGACAAGGAATGTTGAAAAACATAATTTAAATGAATAAATGCATTTAATTAGTCACAATTTAAATGTTTAGATGGGGTGGTCGAACATCACCATCGTGAAGATAGGCAACCCATGTGCCCAAGCTCAGCTTGTTTTTCAGTATTTTGTCTATGTCATGAGGGAAGAACTCAGCGGAACTCATGAAATTCCTATACAATAACTCAGCCTGATCAACCTCGAGCTTCACTATTTCGACATTTGACGGACTGGAAAATGGGCCATGATCGATGGGATGTACTAGAATAGCAGGAGTTCTGAATTTGACATAGCCAAGCTTGTTTACAAACAGCTTCACTGAGGCTGCATTGTCTTTTTCAGTTGCCATATAAGCATAATCAACCTCATTTGATATGAACCATTCTTCTATATGATGCACTAATCTTGAACCAATCCCTTTTCTTCTATGATGTGGAGAAACCCTTAACCCTAAAATATAGCCCACTTTCGCAAGGTCTTTTGGTGGATTCGGAACTGTTACAACCTTTATAGAGCCTTGAATGACCCCAACTATCTCATTATTCAACTCAGCCACCTAAAAAATAAGATAACTTTAGCACATTTGTTACGATGTATTGTATACCTAAAATATTTTTCTTAATACTGTTAAGTATTGTCCAATTTTTCGTACTAAATATGATAATATAATGTTAAAAGTAGTGGTACGTACCAGCATATTGTACATCGGGCTATTACGAATTCTACAAATGGGGTCACCCATAGTATCTGTGAAGAGAAACACATGCTCAGCTGGCCCTACCTCACATCTTCTTTCAAGATCTTTCATTCTGACTCTATCTATTTGCTCATTGTAGCTTCTTATCTGAATCTTCTCATCAAATGCCATTATAATACACATAGATGTATATTTAGTATATTTACCCCCACCACACTCAGCACAAAGAGTGAAAAAAGAATAATAATATTTTGGGTATTTTTTTTTTTCCAAGATTGCAAGTTCTCTGCTCTATAACCCTGGAAGCTCAGCTCTATAGCAATTTATAGTCTATTACATATATACTTACAAACATCCTAATGTATAGATATACATGAGAATCAACCTCGGCTTCTGGCAATGATGAGAGACAAAAGGTGGTTAATTATGGAATGTGTTTTTTGTCTTTAGCATTTGTAAATTGTTTTCCAGTTAATAATCTATTCCACGTTAGGATAACCTCAGGCTCACGACATGATGCACGCCTAAACATATGCATTATAGGTCGTCTATCATTCCACATTAGCCATAATACTATTAATTAACAAATTAAACCACTATTAATTAAATATCATTTGAATTGTATCACACGTACATATATATACATTGCCCCCAGCAAACTGAATTAATCCATACCTCAATTATAGTCGGCAAAGAATTTTGCTATTTATACAACCTAGAATGACAATGTAGTATGTTGGCAAAATATAGTTGGCTGCAAAAATAACTTTTTATTTAAATTATCTAATTACATAATGACACGTGACGTTGTGTAAACAATGTCATCCAAGTTGTACATCAAGAATGATTAGTCGGCAAAACCCATAAATATCAAGATGTCTAATCATATATAAATTGATTATTTATTATAATTATTATAAATAAAAATTAATATTATTTTCTTGATTGTGTTTGGAGTTTGTTAGAAGAGTTACGAGAAAAAATCCCAGTCCACTCGCACTGATGTTTCGTTTGTACTATATTATTATATATTGCTTTGTATTTGGACTCGATTGTGGTTTTGAGTGGTCCCTCAACTATAAAACTTAGATTTGGAAATGAGAGAGAGTGAGAAACACCATTATAAACATGTCTTGCATTAAGCTAATAATAATCAAGAATTAATGATGCAAATGATAGACCTCAACTGATTAAGCACTATCAGAGAATATGGTGTGTTTAGAATAGGGTGTGTTTGAACCACATTATTTTGAAAAAATGTATTCTGAAATAGTAGATTAATTGAGAATGTGTGGTTTAAAATAAGGAAAAATTATTGATGTAATACAAAATATTATCTTATTGAAAAATGTGTTATTGAAAATGAGTAGAAAAATGAGAATAAAAAAAATAATGTGTACCAAACAGGGCTATATACTATTTTCCACATTGTAAGTAGAGATCATTTCCAAGCTATATATTTATGAACTTCGAGTTACTCAGCATGGAGTATTTTATTCGTTCAGAGAAAATTAAATATGATTGGAAAGAGAAATATATGAAATATTTTTGTTAACATATTAAGCGCCCATTTTAGCCACATTATTTTTTTTATTCTATTCTTCTACTCATTTTCAACCACACATTCTTCAATAAAATAATATTTTTCATCACATCGATAACTTTTCCTTTCTTTTTAGCCACGTATTTCTCATCATATTATTATTTAATATACATTATTTTTTCAATAATATCCATCAACAAGGCCCCGTTTGAAAATCATTTTAATTTTCATTATCATTTTTCTACTCATTTTCAACCACACACTCTTCAATAAAATAATATTTTTCATCACATCAATAACTTTTCCTTCTTTTTCAACCACACATTCTCTATCAATTTATTATTCCAAAATACATTCTTCTAAAATAATGTAGCTCAAACACACCCTTAGTCACTGTTTGTTTTTTATTTTGATTTCAAGTCAAAGTCAACAATTAATTTTAACCACACATTTCATGGAGTCTACAACTTTTCAACCATATATTTCATCAATTTTTATCAAAATTTACTAAACATATGATTTTAATCTACAACAAACATGGGCTAAACATATCCTAAGAGCATGTTTGGTACGAAATAACATTGTACGCAAAATAAATTAATTATGATGAGATTTGAACTTCTTTTTCTTTCCTAATCTTGCAAAGTATTATTAGTTAATATATGTTTGATAAGTTAAATTAGAATTCTTAGGTCATAATAGAAAATATAAAGAATCTAAAATTTTATCTATAAGTAAAGTTTAATACTATGTATCAAGCACTCACTAAATGTCTTAAAATTATCCGTTAACAATCATTATTATATGGTATTAATTTTTTTCTTCTTTGAGAACTAGAACGATAGCGGCGTACGGTGTCGAATAGCTCGTGCACTTGTAAGATGTTAGGTTAAAATCATGAGCATGTTTGGGAAGTGTTTATAAATGTGTAAATTATAAATCAATAAAAATTTATGGTGAATAAGTAAGTAGTACTTTTGGATTCTTCAAAATGTGTGAGTAAAAAGAGGTTTGAATGTTCATAAATAATTTATATACGTGAAGCAAATATAGTCTAATCTTAATTAGATGACATCTTGAGTTCGAAATCATGAACAATCTAACTTTTATTTACCTTAACCTAGATGCGAATATACTAATTAAATCCTGAAGGTCATTAGTTGGAAGAAAAGGGTTAATGAAGAGTAGATTAGAAGGAAAAAAAAAAAACCTGACAATTGCTCACAGCATTAGCATAATGATGATGATCATCATTTCTTAAGCATACAAATGGCACGCGAAACCCTAAAAACTCTCTATATCTCTTGTCTTTTTCCTCTCCACTTTAACCTACTTAGCTCCAACAACTCCCACTTTTCATCACTAATCAAAGCACCAGAAAGTTAACGCATACTGCCCATTATTACAAGAAAACGACGTGCGCACATATACACACAATACACAATCCAGAGATCAATAAAAAGATAGCACTGGAGTCCAAAATTTGCTTGCAGAAAGGACCCCTCCACTCACTGTGACCAATGGGACCCTTGATTTATGATTTAAGCTTCACAAGTGCTCCAAGAAGTGTACATGATCCGTTTTTCAAGTATTTATATTCTACGACATGCATTATATTGTCTGCATTTTTTGTGGATATGATAAAACTTTTGGAGTTTCGATTCTATAATGAGTCCAATAGTAGAAGAGGGCCCCGAAGTTTTTTGAAGGGCTGGAGGAATATGGTTGGTTGGAGTTTGCTGATTGGTCTTGGGTTTCTTCAAAGTTTTCTTCTCTTTTTATCCACAATAATCTCAAGCATGATCCTCCCCATTCTTCATTATCTCTGCCTTAACTTCGTAGAATAGATGTGTAAGTTTGCTTTACCTTTGATAAGAGGGATGAATGATTGACTTCACTTTAATCCTTAAGTTGATGGAAATATTTCATCAACAAATAAATACACTGAGAAGTGGTTGACAAAAGATGAGTTAGAAACTGTACACTTTTATCCAGGAGGATCCCCATCAAAAGGAAATAATCTAGCTACGAGCCTAATTGAGACTGAAGTATAGGTTTAAAAGTGGGTCTTAAAAATCAAGAAGCAATCCGCTTCCAATAGATCGAGCATCGAGAATTTGTCATTTTGCGTATGAGTCACGAGTTCATGGTACAAACGGTGCCTTTCTATCTGAAATAAGATTAAGCTAGAGATGCTTTCGGATACATCAAACGAGAGAGAAATGATCTAATGTACTATCCACTTCTATAATATGGCCAAGCACTGGATTCACCGTAAGCTAGTTCAGCTAGCTATCACAAACACCAAGTATCCAATTAAGAAGATGATGACACGAATCACAACTCTGAGCACACAAAATTTAGTTTTTATGCTAAATTCTAAGGCTAATTTGTAAACTTATTTTTGTCCTAGTGGTTTGGTGTAGCTCTTCCTAAGTTTTTTCTTTTTTATTATTATTCTTTATATTAATAAAAAAACATAACCATGGACGGTTAAATAAAAAAATGTAGACCATGTTTGAGAAGTTTTATAAACAGTTTACCTTATAATTATATAAAAATGAAAAATAAATAAATTGGTAGTACTTGTAAATCTCTCAAAATATATGAATAAAAGTGACTTAAGTGGTTATAATTAATAATTTATAAATATGTGCAAAACATAGGCTTAGATAAAGATTTGTATGGTGTAGAGTGGATGGCGCGAAAGTATTTAAAACAACATTGACATGTGATGGTCCATAATTAGGTGCTTTTCACAACACATGCATGTTGACGTTCTCTAAGATGTCATGTGTCAGTGATTACATATAATAAATAGTAACATTATTTGTAGTAAAGATTATCGATAGTCGTTCTACGTAACATTTAACTCCATTAATGTATCAAATTACAAATCGCCACATGTATGTTACGTAGAGCAACGGCCGATAATCTTCACTACGAATAACATTACTCTATAATGAATAGGCTCAAAGTAGAATATTTTGTTATCATATCACTGTCTTTATATTAAGCACCTGTTTGATGATGATTAAAATCAGATTTTTGGTAGATTTTGATAAAAGTTAATGAAATGTGTGGTTGAAAAGTTGTGGGGCCAATGAAATATGTGATTAAAATTAATTATTAAATTCACTTTGATTAAAATCAAAGTTTTAATCCGTACCAAACGTGGGCTAAAATATAACACTCCAAGCTTTCATATATTTTCGTTTAGGACTTAATTGAAAAGATTTAAAACTCTAAAGACCAAAATGGGAACTTTTCATTCTTGACAGACTTAAGTGAAATCTTTGAAAGATAACACAACTAAAATCTAAATACCTATGAGAACAGTGTTGTTTCTCTTGGTTTAAATCATAACCTCTCTAAGAAAAACTTTTGGGATCTTCAATCAAGTATTGAAGAGGCATTTCACATATTGTGGTCAACTTTAAGTATCTATTGAGCTATAAGATTAATATATAGTACAACTTTGGATTTATTTAAATAATAATTTTCAAAAATAAATTTTTCAAAACCTTGAATTTAATTTACATGTTTGAGAAGTTTTATAAACAGTTTACATTATAATTATATAAAAATGAGTGATAAATAAATAGATAGTACTTGTGAATCTCTTTAAATATGTTAATGATAGTGACTTAAGTGTTTATAATTAATAATTTATAAATATGAGCAAAACATAGGTTATATAAAGATTTGTATGGTGTGGAATGGATGGCGCGAGAGTATTTAAAATAGCGTTGACATGTGATGGTCTATAATTAGGTGCTTTTCACGACACACACACATGTTGATGTTTTCTAAGCTGTCATGTGTTAGTAATTACATATAATAAAGAGTAATGTTATTCGTATTAAAAATTATTGATAGTTGTCCTACATGACATACATGTAACTCCATTAATGCAACAAATTACAAACCTCTACATGTAAGTCACGTAGGACGACAGTCGATAATCTTCACTACGAAGAGCATTACTCTATAATAAATATGCTCAAAGTAGAATATTTTTGCTATCATATCATTTCCTTTATATTAAGCCCTAGTTTGATGAGTATTAAAATCAAATTTTTAGTCGATTTTGATAAAAAGTTGATGAAATGTATGGTTGAAAAGTTGTGGAATCCTAAAAATATGTTATTAAAACTAATTATTGATTTTCACCTTGATTAAAATATGGATTTTAATCCGTACCAAATAGGGGCTAAATATAACACTCTGAGCATTCATATATTTTCATTTAGGACTTAATTGAAAAGATTTAAAACTCTAAACACCAAAATAGAAACTTTTCATTCCTGAGGGACTCAAGTGAAATCTTTGAAAGATAACACAACTAAAATCTAAATACCTATGAGAATAGTGTTTCTTTTGGTTTAAATCATAATCTTTCTAAGCTTAAGATCGTTTATGGTATGTCTGTACGTAAAGCTTTCGAGATCATCAATCAAGCATTGAAGAGGCATTTCGCATATTATGGTCAACTTTAAGTATCTATTGACCTATATGATTAATATATAGTACAACTTTGGATTTTATTTACATAATAATTTTCGAAAATACATTTTTCAAAACTTTGGATTTAATTTAGATGTTTGAGAAGTTTTATAAACAGTTTACATTATAATTATATAAAAATGAGTGATAAATAAATAGATAGTACGTGTGAATCTTTCGAAATATGTTAATGAAAGTGACTTAAGTTTTTATAATTTATAATTTATAAATATGAGCAAAACATAGGCTTAGTTAAAGATTTGTATGGTGTGGAGTGGATGGCGCGGGAGTATTTAAAATAGCATTGACATGTGATGGTCTATAATTAGGTGCTTTTCACGACACACACATGTTGAAGTTCTCTAAGCTGTCATGTGTTAGTTATTACATATAATAAAGAGTAATGTTATTCGTAGTAAAGACTATCGATAGTCGTCCTATGTGACAAACAAGTAACTACATTATTGTATCAAATCACAAACCTTCACATGTATGTCACATAGGGCAACGATCGATAATCTTCACTACGAAAAACATTACTTTATAATAAATAGGCTCAAAGTAGAATACTTTTGTTATCATATCATTGCCTTTATATTAAGTTCATGTTTGATGAGGATTAAAATTAGGATTTCAGTATACTTTGATGAAAGTTAATGAAATATGTAGTTGAAAAGTTGTGGGACCCATAAAATATGTGATTAAAATTAATTACTGACTTCCACTTTGATTAAAATCTGAATTTTAATTCATACCAAACAAGGGCTAAATATAACACTCCGAGCATTCATATATTTTCGTTTAGGACTTAATTGAAAAGATTTAAACTCTAAAGACCAAAATGGAAACTTTTCATTCTTGACGGACTTTAGTGAAATCTCTGAAAGATAACACAACTAAAATCTAAATACCTATGAGAATAGTATTTCTCTTGGTTTAAATCATAATCTTTCTAAGCTTAAGATCGTTTATGGTATGTCTGTACTTAAAGCTTTTGAGATCATCAATCAAGCATTGAAGAGGCATTTCACATATTGTGGTCAACTCTAAGTATCTATTGAGCTATATGATTAATATATAGTACAACTTTGGATTTTATTTACATAATAATTTTCGAAAATAAATTTTTCAAAACTTTGGATTTAACTTAGGTGTTTGAGAAGTTTTATAAACAGTTTACATTATAATTATATATAAATGAGTGATAAATGAATGGATAGTACTTGTGAATCTTTCGAAATATGTTAATGAAAGTGACTTATGTTTTTACAATTAATAATTTATGAATATGAGCAAAACATAGGCTTAGTAAATATTTGTATGGTGTGGAGTGGATGGTGTGGGAGTATTTAAAATAGCATTGACATGTGATGGTCCATAATTAGGTGCTTTTCACGACACACACATGTTGACGTTCTCCAAGCTGTCATGTGTTAGTTATTATAAATAAAAAAGAGTAATGTTATTTGTAGTAAAGATTATCGATAGTCATTATACGTGACATACATGTAACTCCATTAATGCATCAAATCACAAACCTTCACATGTATGTTACGTAGGACAATGATCGATAATCTTCGCTACGAACAACATTACTCTTTAATAAATAGGTTTAAGGTAGAATATTTGTGTTATCATATCATTGCCTTTATATTAAGCCCATGTTGGATGAGGATTAAAATCAGATTTTTAGTATATTTTGATAAAAGTTGATGAAATATGTAGTTGAAAAGCTGTGGGACCCATGAAATATGTGATTAAAATTTATTATTGACTTTCACTTTGATTAAGATTTGGATTTTAATCCGTACCAAACATGGGCTAAATATAACGTCTGAGCATTCATATATTTTCGTTTATGACTTAATTGAAAAGATTTAAAACTCTAAAGACTAAAATTGAAACTTTTCATTTTTGAGGGACTTAAGTGAGATGTTTGAAAGATAGCACAACTAAAATCTAAATACCAATGAGAACCGTGTTTCTCTTGGTTTAAATCGTAACCTCTCTAAGCTTAAGATTGTTTATGGGTATGTCTATACTTAAAACTTTTGGGATCTTCAAGTATTGAAGAGGCATTTCGCATATTGTGGTCGACTTTAAGTGTCTATTGAGCTATATGATTAATATATTGTACATACCTAATAAACTTTGGATTTAATTTACATATTAATTTTACGAAATAAATTTCAATCTTTTTGCCTTGCACCGGTGGTTAGGATTACTTCAGTGTAATTCATCTATTCAGTGCAAAGTACTTTTGCAATCGTAGTTGGTATTCATGATATTCATCCTTTTGTTCCCTATTTGGATTATGAACTCATAAATTTATCAATTTTTTTTTTTTGGTGGTCGTAGAGATATCAGAAAAAGGTTTGATAAGTGCAATCTCATTTATTCAAAAACACGGTTAATGACATAAACGCAGAAGTTTAGCCAATTTCAAGAATTTTTCCTATTTTTCTTTTATTTTTATCTTCATTTATCGTGGAATTGTGCTGCTTTTACTTCCATATAATTAAAAAAATAAAAAATAAAACTGCTTTCATCCAATCTTTATTCTGAAGAATGTTATTATATTATGTTATTTTATTTTTGTGTTTTCAGTTCATTAGAATGGCTGGACTACATTAAGGACATGTTTGGGTCGGATTAAAATCTAATTTTAATCTAAGTCAAAGTCAAACAATCAATATTAACCATATTTTTTATAGGTCTCACAACTTTTCAACCACACATTTTAAAAACTTCTATCACAATCCGCTAAAAATATAATTTTAATCCCACCAAACACCCTCTAAATTTTTTGTGTTTTATACAATGTATTGATATTCATGCAATCTCTACTGAATTGAGCAGACTCTTCTGAAAATGTTGGTGACATTTTTGCGCATCTGAAGTTGCGAAAAATGGATTTATACAATAAGCACCATCGAGAGTTGTATTTTAGGTGAAAAGATGCAGTTAGTAAATTCTGGCGGGTATTGAGTTTTGTAAACCCAGTTTATTTGTGGCTAATATAAAACATGTTGCATTTTATCAACGTAAAGTTTTATTTGATATATATAATTGTTGGATTGTGATGTCAATTTCAGTCCAATAGTGGGCCAATGACGATACTTGGGCTTGGCCCATTCTAGTGATTTGATCCATTGCCTAATAATTCAAAGTGGAAATTACAAGAAACCATATTTCTCAAAATTCAACTTCAAAAATCAGATGCAACGTTTGTTTATTCAAAAATCAAAACTTTTATTAATTAATATATTATTATTGGATAAAT
>CAIGRB010136224.1:42828-53071 GCA_903798255.1 Fraxinus quadrangulata
TCAATATTTCCTTTTTTAGAGGACAATTTTTCACATTTCAATTTTGTGTTAGATATACTAATACCCCACCCCATCCATCTGGAAATCTTGGTTCAAACTCTTCGCTATTGGGTAAAAGATGCCTCTTCTTTGCATTTATTACGATTCTTTCTTCACGAGTATTGTAATTGGAATAGTCTTATTACTCCAAAGAAAGCCAGTTCTTCTTTTTCAAAAAGGAATCAAAGTTTGTTCTTCTTCTTATATAATTCTCATGTATGTGCATACAAATCTATTTTCGTCTTTCTACAAAACCAATCTTCTCATTTACGATCAACATCTTCTGGAGCTCTTCTTGAACGAATATATTTCTATGGAAAAATAGAACGTCTTGTAGACGTCTTTGTTAAGAATTTTCAGACTAATCTATGCTTGTTCAAGGATCCTTTCATGCATTATGTTAGGTATCAAGGAAAATCAACCGTACCGGACGCACCGTATCGGACATCCGGCATTTACAGCATTGTTAAAAATAATTTTCAAAGTATTTATCATATTTAAAAATATTTGTTTCGATTTTTACTTTTGAAAACATATTTTATGAGTAAAACGTTTTGTCGTGATCTTTCGATTGTAAATTCAAAACTTGAGCTCGTCACGAATCATTGCCAAGTATTGAAACATTTTATCATTACATATGATTGCACATAATTCAAACTTTTTGTCTTGAACATCTTGACGTGCATTGCTTGATGGTACTTCGACTTTTGTCTCGATTCTTGTTGAGGCATCTTTTTGCGAGTTTTATAATATCATTTTTCATAGCCTCGTTTGATCAATTTTGTTTCCATGTCGATTGTTGCATAAAAATTTCTTGACCTTAAATTTTGTGTCTTCAATTATATTGATTTGCAATAATTATTATAAACACTCGAAATCAATTTGTTAGAAATAAACGCAATATGTTTGTGATAATTAAAACGGGATACCAATTATAGGTTAACATTCTACGTACTATTTTAGCGTAGGGTTTGAGATGGGCTAAGTGCATAATGTTTGATATGTCACTGCTTATCATCATTGCACCAGGTGTAAAGTTTTAGTGCATGGTTGGAGTGGATTTTGGTACCAAATTTGTGCTTTTACACCAATTTGGTGTATGGTTTGAAATGCCCAAAGTGCAGAGTGTTTGAAATGTCACTGCATATCAACCTCAAGACGTCATATCGGAAATACTAAGGAAGGTACCTGTACGTTATGCTGGCTTCGAGATATGCTGTCTTGTGCCTCTATTCAACTCATTATATGAGGCCATGGAGCCCAACTAATCATCCCTTGATTTTCCCAAAGAGGCATTTAGCTCTTCTTCCGTTCATCTTCTACAAGATCATTCCTTCTAGGCCTAGTAAGAGTTGCACTGTGTGTTTTGACTGAAATGCATTTTTTAATTAGACCAAAGTAGTTAACTGTCCTCCGAGTGACTGTTTGGCTTGTATTATGCCATATCCATTAGGTCTCACGGCGTCATGCAAACATTATGTCACATTATATATAACAAACCTCCTTTTTAATGAGCTAACCTTTGTTTGATTCGTCCAAAAGCAAGCACAAGTTAGGTCGCGCAGTGGAAAACTCGAGCCTTTATTTTGTGGCTCACCCCACCAAGGGACGAGCACGAGTTAGTGCTTGTGGTGGACCGAGTCGAGCCCAATAGTGGACGAGTTGAGCCTTAACATCCCTGGTTATATGGTTTTGACCTTAGTAATTGATCTTAATCATAAAATTCATTATGGAGTGTGAACTTATAAAGATCATACTTTAGAGTCGAGAAGAAAGTAATAAAAATATTTTAGAGTCTGTTACTAGTCAAGTCCCCTAGATTTCGCAACAAGGATCGATTTGTGTATTTCCATACAATGAATCCAAAAAACATATCCGAAAAGGATGCTCTGAATTATAAAAGTATAATGAAATATATGATCAACCAACATTTATCGAAATAAAATTAATCTTAATTTAAGATAACTCTCAATATTAAAGTGGTTTAAAGTTAAGACTTCACATCATAGACTTGAAGTCAACAAGGGTATTCTTGAAAGAAAATAAATTATTTTAATTGGAAAATTTAGTGAAAAGTATCTTGAATCAAACACTATTCAAGAATATTAATACGGTAAACAAAATATCCTTTAAAACAATAACTTCCATTTTCTTATTTTCTTTTTCTTTTATTTATCCTAAAACATATGGTCCAGTACGACTTAGAGCATCTTCTGTTAAGTCTAGAAAAAACGATGAAGTAAATTTTAAGGAATTTTTGTCTCCAAATATGTTTATACAAATATTTTCATACTTTTAAGTAAAAGAAAGTTATTTTTCAAAAATAGTCATTCGTTAATTTCAATAACAAAAAAAAATTATTTCTAATTTGGAACAATTAAAAATATTTTTATTTCTTATTTAATTATAATTAAGTTGCTTATAATTGAAATTTTTTATGGTTGGGAAACCATACACTTCAACTTGTGTTATTATCAACTTTTGTCTAAATATTTTTTTTTTTTTTTTGTATAATTTGGACAAATCCAACAAAATCTTTGAGAATTAGTAGCACTGGTCATCATCAGAAAGAAACCCCCTTGGAGTTTTAGCTGTGCATGGACAAAATTATATAATTCCATTGATTTTTCTTTGGGCCACTGGAATTTCGTAATCACGGGTTTAAAGCCTTTTTGAGTCAACAAAGGTAGGGATTAATTTTTTTTTGGTGTCCACATCAATTGATTATTGATGAGAGGCAGGTTCTATGATTTTGACTTTAGTAATTGAAAAGAAAAAATACATTAATCACGTAAACAGAAAATTTAGGGGCACATTTTCTAAAACCTAAAAAATACAAGCAGAGATGCATGATATTTAAATTCTAGGGGTTGCTTATGCAAATTTGCATAAGCGCTTGTTTGTGGATTGGAATCAATAGTCGGGGATCCTAAACCATGTCAAGACCTATCAAGTAAAAATTAGTCTTGAGCTGCAACACACTATGGAAGCCTCAGTGTGTGGAGTCAATCGATTAACGAAGTTTGTCTAAGCATAAAGTTAAGGAATAAAATTTAAATTGATATGGACTGTATGAGATTGGACGATTGCACAACTATTGTAATGGTAAACTATGAATCCACTATTTACATCAAACCAGTCGAACAGAAAGGCCCTCTAGGCAGCTAGTCCGACTTATGAGTTTAGTATGAGGATCAAAGGTTACGTTGTCGAGGCTTTTGGATCACATGGAGATGAAGTGGATATGAACTTCTAAGTGAAAGCGTGGGATAATAGTTTGTGATAATTTTTATCGAACACTAATTTGACGACTATTGTCTAGTCAGTTTAAAATAGCATAACATAATAAAATATGTCAATTATTCTAGAGTCAATTTAAAATAACATAAGATAATAAAAATGTCGATTATAATTCTAGTCAAATTAAAATAATATAATACTAAATTCAGTAATTAGTAATTAGTGTGATCTCCACTAAAAAAGTAGGAAAATTGAGCATATGCAGGGCTCGTTAATAAATTTAACGTCAATACATTAATCGACAATGATAATCAAATAAGTTATACTTCTCTAGAAGGATTAGGATAGCCCCACAATAATACAAGTACAACTTGTATTCTTTTCGTAAATTATCAATTCTTGTCTAAATTATTTGATTTGAGCTGATTTTGTGTAGGTTCTATGATTTGGACATGTTCAAATGTTCAAAAAAAAAAACTTTGATAATTAATAGCACTCATTAGCAAGAAGTTACCTCCATGGACCTTTAACCATATGTTGACAAAATTATGGAATTCCAAGATTTTTCTTTGGGCCATTTGGAATCTATTGTGTATTTCATAAACAGATAGATCAACTCATTTAAAAGTTAAGTTATTTAAAAATGAATATAATTATTCACTCATATCTCCTAAAACTTCATCGAGATCAGATTATTTTTTCATTCAAAAGTTTGACATTAGAAAAAAGTTTGCCTTTAGTTTCCAACTTATCAGCATTGTATCAAAGTGATCTTTAGTAAATTTTTGTAGGATTGTCAATCCCAGTGGTTCAAGTTTACTTCACCTCATAGACTAACTCATAGACTTGAAGTCAACGAGGATATTCTAGAAAGAAAATTATATAATTCCATATCGTGTACACGGGTTTAAAGACTTTTTGAGCCAACAAATGTATTGATTAATATTTTGGAGTCCACATTGATTGATCTATTGTTGAGAGGTAGGTTCTATGATTTTGACTTTAGTAATTTAAAATGAAAATGCGTTAATCATGAAATTCCGTGAACTTGTAAAGGGAAGACTTTTGAGTAAACAAAAACATTGAGAAATTAAAGTTCATTTTAATTTGCGATAATTCTCCAATTATAGTATTAAGATTTAAGACTTGAAAATTCAGATCTCAAAACAATGACTTATTTTTTTCCTTTTTCTTCTGCTCAAAAACTCGTAGCGGGTTTTCTAGGTCTATAAAAAAGTAATGTATTTATTCAAAATAAAATTAATTTTAATTTAGGATAACTCTCAATATTAAAGTGGTTTAAAGTTAAGACTTCACATCATTGACTTGAAGTCAACGAGGATATTCTTGAAAGAATATAAATATTTTAATTGGAAAATTTAGTGAAACTATCTCGAATCAAACACCATTGAAGAATATTATTACTATAAACAAAATATCCTTTAAAACAATAACTTTCATTTTCTTATTTTCTGTTTCTTTTATTTATCCTAAAACGTATGGTCCAACACGACTCAAGGCATGTTCGGTTAAGTCTATAAAAATGATGAAGTAAATTTTAAGGAATTTTTGTCTCCAAATATGTTTATACAATTTTTTCATACTTTTAAGTAAAAGAAAATTATTTTTCAAAAGTAGTGATTCTTTAATTTCAACAACAAAAAAAATTATTTCTAATTTGGAAAAATAAAAAATATTTATATTACTTATTTAATTATTATTATGTTGCTTATAACTGAACTTTTTATCTTGGGAAACCATACACTAAATACAGTGTCAAATCACAACTTGTGCTATTGTCAACTTTTTTCTAAATATTTTTTTTTAAAAATTAATTTGGACAAATCCAACAAAAGCTTTGAGAATTATTAGCACTGGTCATTATCAGAAAGAAACCCCCTTGGAATTTTAGCTGTGCATGGACAAAATCATATAATTCCATTGATTTTTCTTTGGGCCACTGGAATTCCGTAAGCTCGGGTTTAAAGCCTTTCTGAGTCAATAAATGTAGGGATTAATTTTTTTTGGTGTCCACATTAATTGATTATTGATGAGAGGCGGTATCTATGATTTTGACTTTAGTAATTGAAAAGAAAAAATACATTAATCATGGAATTCCATAAAGGGTGTGGAATGCCCCGGGCAGAATTGCAGATTTCAGAATATCCAGGGACCCTTTTGCTAATACCGAAAATTCAGGGGCACATTTTCTAGAACCAAAAAAATACATGCAGAGATACATGATATTGAAATTCTAGGGGTTGCTTATGCAAACTTGCGTAAGTGCTTGTTTGAGGATTGGAATTAAGAGTCGGGAATCCTAAATCATGTCAAGACCTATCAAGTAAAAATTAATCTTGAGCTGCAACACACTATGGAGGCCTTGGAGCATGGAGTCAATAGATTAACGAAGTGTGTCTAAGGGAAAACATAAAGTTAGGGAATAAAAATTAAATTGATATGAACTACATGGGAATGGACGACTGCATTAACTATTGTAATGGTAAACTATGAACCCACAATTTACATCAAGCCAGTAGAATATAAACGCCCCCTTGGCAGTTAGTCCGACTTTTGAGTTTAGTATGAGGATAAAAAATTATGCTGTCGGGGCTTTTGGATCACATGGAGATGAAGTGGATACAAGCTTCCGAGTGAAAGCATGGGATAATAGTTTGTGACAATTTTTAACAAACATTAATTTGACGATTATTGTCTAATCAGTTTAAAATAGCGTAACATAATAAAATATGTCGACTATTCTAGAGTCAATTTAAAATAACATAAGATAATAAAATATCGATTATAATTCGAGTCAAATTAAATTAATATAATATATTCAGTAATTAGTGTGATCTCCACCAAAAAAAAAGTAGGAAAATTAAGGATATGTAGTGCTCATTAATAAAGTTAACGTCAACACATTAAATCGACTTTGATGATCAAGTTATATTTCTCTCGAAGAATTAGGATAGCCACACAATAATACAAGTGCAACTTGTATTATTTTCATGAATTGTCTATTCTTGTCTAAATTATTTGATTTGAGTTGATTTTTTGTAGGTTCTATGATTTGGACATGTTCGGAAAAAAAAAAGAAAAAAAACTTTGATAATTAATAGCATTCATTGGGAAGAAGTTACCTCCATGGAATTTTAAACATATGTTGACAAAACTATGAAATTTCAAGATTTTTCTTTGGGCCATTTGGAATATATCGTGTATTTCGTAAACAGATAAACCAACTCATTTAAAAGTTCAAGTTATTTAAAAATAAATATAATTATTCACTCCTCAAACTTCCTCTAGATCAGATTATTTTTTCATTCAAAAGTTTGACATTAGAAAAAAGTGAGCCTTTAGTGGTACTCATCAGCATTGTATCAGAGAGCTCTTCAATATAATTTTTGTAGCATTGTCGATCCTAGTGGTTAAAGTTGACTTCATCTCTTAGACTAAGTGCGCCTTTAGTGGTACTCATTAGCATTGTATTGGAGAGATCTTCATTATAATTTTTGTAGCATTGTCGATCCTAGTTGTTGATTTCTTCTCTTTGACTTGATGTCAACGAGGATATTTTAGAATGAAAATTATATAATTCCATGTTGTATACACGGGTTTAAAGACTTTGAGTCAACAAATGTATTGATATATAATTTGGGGTCCACATTGATTGATTTATTGTTGAGGGGTGGGTTCTATGATTTTGATTTTAGTAATTGAAAATGAAAGGACGTTAGTCATGGAATTTCGTAAACTTGTAAAAGGGAAGACTTTCGAGTAAACAAAAACATTGAAAAATTATAGATTATTTTAATTTGCGATAATTCTCCAATTAAGGTATTAAGATTTAAGACTTGAAAATTCAAATCTCAAAACAATAACTTTTTTTCCCTTTTTCTTCTGCTCAAAAACTCGTAGCACGTTTTTCTAGGTCTATAAAAAAGTAATTTAAAAAAAAACGTATGAATAACTTACTTTTTTACTTTTTGAGTAAAATAAATTTACATTTTTTAGATGTATAATCCATATCTTAAATACAAATGAAGTTATATATTTCTAACTTTGAGCAGTAAAAAAAAATATTTTTTCTTTATACCTTCTTTCTTCTGAGACACACGTATGCCCTTAATCCAAATATCAAGTACGGCTTGAATTATTTCCATGAATTATTGATTCTTGTCTAAATTACTTGTTTTTGAGTTAATTATTGTATAATTTGTCAAAAAAATGAAAAAAAAAAGTCTTCCATGATTAATAGCATTCTAATGCAAGAAGTTACATATATGGACCTTTAACCATGTGTTGAAAAACATTTGGAATTCCATAGATTTTTTGTTTGGGCCACTTGGAATAGGTCGTGAATTTTATAAAAGTAGAAAACGGTTAAATCAACTCATTTAAAAAATTTAATTATTAAGAATGTATTAAACTGTCTATTCAGATTTTCTTGAACTTGCTCTATATTAGATTTATTTTTTATTCAAAAGCTTGACATTAGAAAAAAATTTCCCATTAGTCACTTACTTAATAGCGATGTATCAAAGTGATCCCTAGTATATTTTTATAGCACTGATAATCCCAGTTATTCCTTGTTAAAAAATAAAATAGTGTACACTGCCAAGTACCTTGCTATTCGCTCAACGTCGATGGTGGATAAAAATTTGAGTCAGATGGTGTTAAGTGGGCCTCAAGATGACTTAAATTTGGGCCATATAATGTACCATCTAGCTAGATATTTGGTTGGGTAGCGTTCGATGAAAAATTCGGCCCAACAACATAAAGTGGGCTCTACTAGGCTGTCTATCAAGAGCATCTTCAAAGTGGGCCAATAGGAACGGCTTTGCAACATCTAAAAAGGTTAATTTGCATAAATCAGAAAATTTTGTGATTGATTTGCAACAAACATAAAATTTAGGGACTAATTTGCGTAAACCAAAAAAATTCAAAGAGAATTGCATATTTCACAAATATAGGGTACCTTTCGCTAATCCAAAAAATTTAGGCCAGATTTCCTAAAACTAGAAAACATAGGGACAAAATTGCAAAATATTGAAATTTCAGGAGTATGCAAATTCACATAAGTGCTTGTTCAGGATTGGAAGGAAGAGCGACTAAATCGGGATCTTAAACCATCTCAAGAGCCATTAGTGAAATTAATGTAGAGTTGCAACAAGCCATGGAAGACTTGTTAGTGTAATCAATCGATCAAGGAAGTAGGTTCAAGGAAAAAGATAATGTAAGCAATTTAAATTGACATGAATTGCAAGGAGTTAGAAGATTGCACCACTAATGCAGTGGTGAATCCACCATCTGAATTGAGTAGATTGAAATGGAGGCCCTCTGTGCAGGGACTTCAACTTATGAGTTTAGTACGAGGACAAGAGATTTATGCTGTTGAGACTTTTGGACCACTTGGAAATGAAATAAATATGGACATCCTAGAAAAAAGAAAGTTAATAGTTTTCATTCTGCATCGAACAATGACTTCGAGCCGAATGATTAGAAGATATAGCTTATGCAACTCATGATGATCAAATTCGGAATGAGATCACATGAGTCCTACTTCGAGCCGAATGATTAGAAGACAATAGCTTTTGCAACTCTTGATGATCAAATTCGGAATGAGATCACGAGTCCTACTTCTCTGTTTCAAGATTTAATTTCTCATCTTCGGACGAGATAAGTTTTCATTTATTTTCTTTAGCTAGAGATTAATATGTATTTTTTATTTAATGCTAATAAAATAAATCACCTAGTGCAATTTTAACTAAAAACAGGATTTGTCTCATAAAACGCTCGCATCAAGGCATAGGGCTAGGCTGGACCTTGAGGTCGTAAGTTCGTTGCAACTGTCTAATGAGGAAATTATGGCCATAACTCATTTAGTTTTAAAAGTACTACTGGTTCTTTTTAATCTAACATTACTTTATGAAGGGGAAAAAGAGCTTCCAGAAAAAAAAAACTCGTATCATGAAAACAGGCGGCACGAATCTCTCCCAAATCCCGCGATATATTTACTTAGGAATCGAATTGGCAATAGTCATTCCAATATTAGATCTAATACATAATGCAAATGTGAAAATTTTATCGTTTAGCACCAAAATCGAGAAAATTCAAGTTAAAAATTGACAATATGGATACCCTCCCTCACGGAGGGGAAGACGACTCAAGAAATGGATACTCCGAATTATATACATATTACTTACCATGTTTAACACTATATATCGGTTCATGACTATCATATAGACGTAGATGATATTGATTTTTCACTGTTGTATGGCACTTTGATCAACAAAATAAGTCTGCATGTGCATTGAAATTTAGGATAATACATCAAAGTTTAAGTGCATCGGATAATTATGGATTACAGGTAACTAACGTAGTAGTTGAATTGATTATGTCCATATATGTAATGCAACACTAAGATCACATTCATATTTGATAATTTGTTGATGTCAAAATTTGTTTGAAGACCTATATCATTTTCATAACCTAAAACGTGCATCGGTAGATCACACTCCAATGTTGAAGTCGACTTTGGTGTATGGTGGAAAAACGACCCAATAGAGATTTCAATAAAAGTGTTGGTTTCTCATACGTGGAGTCGGAATGTGTAGTGTCAGAAGAGTGAACACAGAATGTGGACAAGTATCACACTATGAAATAATGATAGGTCATGTTCCTCGGTATTTGAGAACAGGTGGTGCTGAAATAGTGTTTTACAAGCTAAAGTCCGCCTAATATTCTCTTAGCGTTTGAAATGCCACAACCATGTTACCCTCAAGACCTCATTTGGGAACCGGTAAGCATGATACGTTTACGATATGCTAGCTAAGAGACAGCCCTGACTATAGGCGAGTTTGGCAATCGCCTAAGGC
Source organism: Fraxinus quadrangulata (assembly GCA_903798255.1). Taxonomy (NCBI): domain Eukaryota; kingdom Viridiplantae; phylum Streptophyta; class Magnoliopsida; order Lamiales; family Oleaceae; genus Fraxinus; species Fraxinus quadrangulata. The sequence goes on from CAIGRB010136224.1 coordinate 52,989, forward strand.
CACCACTTTTATGAGGGCCCCCCAAAATAATAATTGCTTATAGTTCATAAAAAATTACAAACAAAAATAAGTTCAATTGCTAT
>CAIGRB010136229.1:0-27471 GCA_903798255.1 Fraxinus quadrangulata
TCCGGCAATCTTCCATTGTCAATAGCCAATGGGCTTCCTGATCTCGAAGGTCTCTATCTTGGTGGCAATCGATTGAGTGGAGAAATTCCTGCCTCTTTTTCAAATTTTTCTAAGCTTACTCTCTTGGATCTTAGTGGCAACTCCTTCAGTGGACGAGTACCCATGAATCTTGGGAATTTACAGAACCTACAGAAGCTAAATTTTGGTGATAATGAGTTGACAAATGATCCTTCAATGCTCGAATTGGATTTTCTTATTTCATTGAAAAATTGTAGGAATTTGAAGATCATACAAATGGGATTCAATTCTTTTCACGGAATATTACCAAAATCCTGGGGTAATTTGTCCTCATCTGTAGAATCTTTCAGTGCCGATCATTGTGGTATTAAAGGTATCATTCCTAATGAAATTGGTAATATAAGCAACTTGATCAACTTAGAAATTCGAGGAAATGAATTGACAGGATCAATCCCTGACACATTGGGTCAGTTAAGAAAATTGCAAAAGCTGAGTCTTGATTTCAATAAACTAGAGGAGCCGTTACCTTTCAACCTTTGCAAATCGACAAATCTATATTATCTAGGTTTGGGGAATAATAGGCTTTCTCATCAGCTACCAACTTGTTTAGGAAATCTTACCTCTTTACGAGAAATTTATTTAGATTACAACTCATTGACTTCCACTATTCCATCCACACTTTGGACTAACAAGGAAATTCAGATTTTGAGTTTAGCTCATAATTTGCTGAATGGGTCACTGGCTTCAGAAATTGGAAACATTGCGAGCATAAGGGAGTTATATTTATCAGGAAATCAGTTTTCAGGTGATATTCCAAGCACCATTGGGCAACTTCAGAATTTGGAAAATCTAACATTGTCGAACAATCAGTTACACGGTCATATACCTGACTCATTAGGGAATCTGATTTCATTGAAAAATTTGGATCTATCCAAGAACAATCTCTATGGTGTAATCCCCAAGTCATTGGAGAGACTAGAGTACCTTGAGTATTTCAATGTTTCATTCAATGAACTCAGTGGTGAGATTCCAAATGGAGGGCCTTTTAAGAATTTCACATCAGATTTTTTTGCAGGCAATAGAGAATTGTGTGGATCATCTCAATTTAAGGTCAAGCGATGCCAAGATAATACAACTAGTAATACCAAAGTTTTGAAGTACATTTTACCATCAATTGCTGTTTTATTGAGTCTGGCCATTACTGTGGTTTATGTAATAAGACGCCGTAGCAAAAGTACACTTCTACCAGCTCACTCTACTTCCCCCGTCACCGTCAAGAGGATTTCATATTATGAAGTTCTAAATGCTACCGATAATTTCGGTGAAGAGAACCTTATTGGCAAAGGCAGTATTGGTTTAGTGTACAAGGGAATATTTCGAGATGGAATGATAGCTGCAATTAAGGTTTTTAATCTAGATTTGGAAGGTGCAAACCAATGTTTTGATGCTGAGTGCCAAATATTGCGCAACATTCGTCACAGAAATCTTGTCAAGATAATAAGTAGTTGCTCTAACCTTGATCTTAAAGCCTTGGTGCTGGAATATATGCCTAATGGAAACCTTACAAAATGGCTATCCTCGAGCAACTATTTCCTAAATGTGGCTCAAAGATTGGAAATAATGATAGATGTGGCATGTGCACTCGAGTATTTACATTATGGGTGTCCATTTCCGATTGTCCATTGTGATCTGAAGCCCAACAACATACTTTTAGATGAAGATATGGTTGCCCATGTTGGAGACTTTGGCATTTCCAAGCTTTTAACTGAAGACCAGAGAATTTCAATTACCAAGACGTTGGNTGCTGACTTTGGCATTGCCAAGCTTTTCACTGAACACCAGAGAATTTCGATTACCAAGACGTTTGGCACCATTGGATATATGGCTCCAGGTAAATGATTCTGTCAACTATATATATATATATAGTTGAATGCTATACACCGTTGAATTAATATTTATGTTTAGACTCAATTAACGAGTCACTATTTATTGATTGCTAGATAATTAAGGTTAATTAATCCAACTAAATTAATCTTAAGTGTCAATAAAATAAAACAATCAGATCAATAGGAATAAATAACACCAAAATTGACCACGGAGGAAATTCCCAGCCCATGATATAAAAACCTCTGAGCAAACTTGCTAGTAAAATTCACTAGAAAATTTAATTTACAATTAGACCAAACACTACTAAACTTTAGCTAACTCTAACCAATTAACATGTAAATCAGTAAGAAACTCCTTTGGTTGTGCACAATTGCACTTCTTAGAACTCTGAGCTACTTTTGTCTTCGTGTGGATCAACAAGAGTGAACCTCGTTCTCGAACCCAGAACTCCAAGAACCTCTTCCCAAAACTCCTGAAATCTAAAGGCTAATTGGCGAAGGTAGGGTTTTGTTTTGGTGTTTGATCTAAGAACATTTTGTGTTTTGATATGTAGGTTGAGGCAAAAGATATTAGAATATGTATTTGACTTTCAAAGAACCAACTCTTAAATTACAACAATGCTCTACTAATGATGGAATAATGTTTGGGAATTATATGAAACTATTAAACTTGGGTTGAATCAAGAAATCAGGAATGAGTGTTTGATCTTCAATAATGAGATCTCTAAGATAATATCATTAGGCTTCTGAGGCTCAGTTCTAGAAGAATTTTGGTGAAATATGCTTTATCCTGTTTTCTTTGATATAACCTCCTTTGCGTTGTCCAATGCAAGTTACATTAGCTTTATACAATATTGTTGGACTATCTTTTGAAGATAATTTGCATGATACTTGGATATGGTGGGTTATGTTCTTCAGCCATTCACATTTTCGACTTGCCTAATTGGTCTAATGCACAAGACTAACAATTGGTTTAATAACATGTATACTCATGAATTATGTGAAAAATAATCATTGGTCCATTAGTGAAAAAGATAACCATGACTTGAAAGAAAATAGAGAGAGAGAGACAAGAAAGTAAAGAAGTCAATAGACTTTTGTATATTTTATTGAGAATCAAATTTCCATATTTATAGGAAAGAATTAGGGTTGCAAGAGACACAATAGTCATAAATTTATTATAACATGTAGGAGTATAATGGTCATTTACAAAGAAACATATAATTTACAACATACACGTAATTATTAACCATTATTTTGCATGCTAACAATTTTAGTGTATTAGTATTGGTTCTCATTTATTTATTTTTCATTTAACATTTCACTTGTTAGTTTGATCACATATGCCAATTTTGTAGAGTATGGATCTACTGGATTAATATCGACTACGGCGGATGTTTATAGCTATGGGATTATGCTCATGGAGACATTTACCAAAAAGAAGCCAACATATGATATGTTTGTTGGAGAGTTCACAATGAGGAAATGGGTGTTCGAATCATTCCCGGATGCTATAATGCAGATAGTGGACGTTGATCTAGTGAATGCAGTTGAAGAGAATATTGGAGTCAAAGAGAGCTGCTTTAGATCAATCATGGGACTAGCACTAGAATGCACGGCTCATTGGCCCAATGAGAGGCTCAATATGAAAGATGTTTTAACAAGGCTCGAGAAGATCAAAATTGAATTTTGTAAAGCATAATACTGAGGTGGATTAAGATGAAGAGGTTTGTTTCTTAGTTAAAATTTCTTTTCCCATCTCGTAAGAACACAAAAAGGTTAATATTTGAGCTAAAATTTTATTAATAAAATCAAAACTATTTTTAGTTTTAATTGTCGTAGAATCCAGTCGTCATATTGACTACTAAACACATTTTGTTTGGTGACTAAATAATTTTTTGAGGTTTTATGCATTTGGTTAATCTGCTGTGAGTTGCTGCTGTGTAAGAAAATCTTGATATCGTTACACGGGTGATACTAATGAGTTGATAAGCAGATGTAGCATTTTTTTTTTAGTTCTAAATTATTATTTTAGTAAAGTTGCAATGTCCAGTTTGATTTTGTTTCTGATGACATTCTTCGTTTCTCCGTAAACATTTTCCAAGGAAAAACATTCTATTTTCTTTGAAGGAAGGAGCAGACCATCTTGAAGAACTAAGGAGCATTTCTGACTGCTATGTTGCATTCAGGCTATTCTCAATTGTCAGAGTGCCTCAAGGCTAACCTTTATACAGATAACGCTCATCAGTTATTGTGCAATCTGTCTTTTAGTCATTAATAAGTAATTTTTCACACACATATGAAGAAGTGAATTGTGTTCCTGTTTATGTTCATCTCTCCTCACATAAGTAGCAATTCCCTCAAAGAGACATGTTTATAATGGTATTCTGAATGAAAACACGGTGTGATTCCTGCTGGATAAAAAAGCTAGTTTTCATCTCTTTTCCTCTTTTTTTTTTCACCTATTGCTTGTGAATCAAAGATCTAACAGGGCCATAAAATAGAAAGCCTAATGCCAAAAATTGCAAACAATCAAATTAATAACAAATAATTCAGAAAATTATAGTTGATATTGAATTATGTTTCCTTTCATTTCTTGACTTGTGAAGGCCTCAAGCTCTCAACATAGGGAGACATTCCCATGGTGAGACGTGTTTATATTGGTATGCTCTGTTGGAAAATTTTTCGAATCCTTAATAATTTTGTTCCATAGGGATTTTGGAATTTTCATGTTGATTTTGTTGTGTCTTGTAAATGAGAAACACTAGAAATTTTTGTTGATGTGAACAAAAAATTTACTGAAATTCACTAACCATAAAGATGTTACGTGAACGAAATGATAAACCAACAAATTCAAACATATCTTATAATTTCCTGTTCATTTGTGGGAATATTAATAAAGCTAAACATGGAAGACTATTTGATTTACAGACAGAATAACAATAAATGAACAGAAATTGGGACAATAGCCCCATATGCATTATTTGCTCTGTGTACAGGCATTCTTGTACAACCCTAAATTAGTAAGGGAACTTCTGACTTTTAATTGTGCCTGTACTTTTAAAGTCACTTTTATTACCTAAGTTAAGATTTCATTGTCAACTCAAAAACAAAAACAAGTGTATGTATCTGTTCTGCAAGTCTGCAACCATCTACATCTACATCTCCAACGAAAAGTATGTTTATGTTGTCGAAGAGGGATCGTATGCTATGGTTACTACCAAAACCGTCTGCTGCTGCCAAATGTTACTAGGTATTGTTATTGAAGACCTCATCTTTAATAAGAATCTTGTCACTTTGGATTGCTAAAGTGCAATATTACTAACTATTGTGAACGTAGTGAAATGAAATCTGGTAGACGAAAACCCATATCATTTCACGGGAATAACTTGTAGGGATAAAATGGTTTGATCGAAATTTTTTGTTTGCCAGAATCATAGGTAGGGATTAATTGGTTCAGCTGATTTTTGGTTTTCTTTTTGGTAGCCAAAAATTATAGATAGTTTGTATGGATGGAGATTTTTTTGAGCATATTTGAATTTTTAATTTGATTTTCAGAAGATTTTTTGGATAATATCTTGCAGGAAAAAATGGTTGAATTGATTTAAGAGTGAAACCTACCAAAAAGTAGAAAAATTAAAACAATCTGAGGTAATTTTCAGTAGATGCACTGATTTGAGATGGCCCGGACTTTTCAACTTGATTGCTACCCGCTATTGAAATCGAAACTTCATATACATATAAAATTCTAAAACCAAAAAATTCTGAAAATTAGTAACTTCGAAATTCTGAAGAGATAATTATGGAATGTTATTTTATATTTATAGTGTCCCTTACATTAACTATAATCCCCTAGTTTTTAGGAAGCAATGCCTAAACAATGTAGTAACATCTTAATGTAGCATAGTAGAACAATGGTGAAGTCATAAGATAACATCTTAGGTAGCAAGTTTCCAGTCGGATCTAAGCTTCTTCTTGGATGAAAAAAGAAATGTTGTCAAATTAATTACTCATACAATTAAAAGAAAGAAAAACTAGAAATGAGGATGAAATAAGGTATGCCGTAGAAATTTTCACTCGTGCGCTGGTGGCAACATGTTTATTGGATGTTTGTCTCCCAAAATACAATACTTTTTTCGAAGTCGATATTGCATTACACAAACCTTGCGTGTCGAACCAAAGTATTGATAGTATTCTTCTCAAACGGAATAGACAAACTAAAATGCTCGCATGAGATTTTTTACTCGAAAATAATAGACAAACTAACCTGAAGAGCCATGTGATCAAACCCCTTACAGTTGTAACACTGCACTCTAGACATATCCCGAGTTTTTAATTTCCCTTAAGCCACATATGCAACTGGAACCGATGCTTCATGATTTTGTTGTTTCTACAAAGAGATACGAGTGATAAGATGCCGTTCCCCCTTAGTAAGTCACCCAAGCAACCATCCAGGGTTGTAATAGATTCGCGATTCATAAGACTGGACTTGATAGATTCAAATTCAGTTCACAATTTCATCATAAATTGATCCCTCTTGGTGACTTCTTGTACAATTTGGATAGCCTCCAACTTGTCAAGTGAGACTTAAGCATAGGTGATATCTATGTGTTTAACCCAAAGATTAGTAAAACCCGAATAATATTTTTCAATGGAACGCGAGTCTTGAGAAAAATTTGCCAATTCAAATTCCAACTGAAGTCGTCGAGCAATATTGCTCTGAATGTAGACTTTTTTTTTTAAGAACTTCTACATAGTATGAGCTGACTTGTAAGGCCTGAGATTAAGAATAATCTGTACATCAACCAATCCAATGATCCAAGCCATATATGAGAATCTTTAGTTTTAAGGCAAGATACTTAGCCTTATCCTTCTCTTGATGAGCATGTGGGAGACTTCCATCAATATGTCCCCACAAGTCATCTTTGCCTTCAACCAATAATTGAAAATGAAAGGCTCATGAAAAATAACCTTTTCCAGTAAAGCGAAGGCAAATAGACTCATTCTTCTCAGTTGACATGATGAAACTATATACAGTCCTGCCAAAAATTAATTACAACCTAATTAAATTCCGCACAACTACTTTAGCCCAACTAATATCCAATTAACAAAAGGGAAAATTACCTAAAACCTTTCTTTTCAAGTTTACAATTCAAAAATAAGGTGATAAAGTTTACTTTTCAAAATTCAGGTAATAAATAAGATTATTAGTTATATTATTTTCTCTCTGTATCCCTCACTCATATTTCTCTATCTCCAATCCCATCTATGCCACTGCCACCATCGTCGGGCAATACGCCACCACCACCGTCGGTAACTAAGTTTCGAACTGAAAACAATGACCCTGTGTTTCTTTCTGATCAGAATTAGCACGTCTGGACTATAGTGGGTTCTATACTGTGGTTTTGGAGAAAAATGACATCATGTTGTCTGTAGCATCCATCAGGTAAATAATGATGTGATTTGTTTTCGCTTATACAATCTACTGTCTTGTAGTACCTTTGGGCGTGGTATCATCTCGTCTCAAAAGTTTATCTAGAAGACTGTTTCATTCTTACATCTAATATCACTTGCTTCTTGCTGCTCTGTCCTAGTGGGTGCTGAAGATATGTTCTAACTTTTTTCAGTCACAAAAGTCTAAAGCGCACATTGGCCCAAGCTAACTTTATTCTTATGCATTTCTTTTTCATCGTCGACTTGAAACCTATTTTCTTGCATGGAAATTAGGATGCACTTCTACATTCTTGTATGCTGTGTTAGCTGCCAAGGTTGACACCAGACATGAAGGCTACCATCATGGCTAATTAATGTGCCAAATATGTTCTATAGATCCATTTTCAACAGGTATAAAATTTCATACATACGTGGGGTTTCGGGGGAGAAATATTACTGAAGATTCAAGATTAGTAGTCATTGTGATATATTTGATTGTGAAGCCACTTCATCAAACTGACATATCTTGGTTCCTTTTGAAACCATAGAGCAGTTTAATTTTATTTATTCACTTAGTTGAACACTATAGATGTCTTATTTATTTTTATTATACATTTTATCCATTATCGCTTTTCCAATTATCATTTGTTCTTTTATCCAATCCTAAGTAATTCTTCAATTTTTTTTTAATTCGATAGTTATTCTGTTGTTTGTTACATGTAACTTGGCAGTATTTTTTGTAATGTGACATATGTCTTTGATGCAGAATCCATGGGGTCACTGTAGCAGAGCTGCCTTTAGTTGCTACTTGCAGCAATTATCGTCGACGGGGACTGTGTCGGCTCCTTATTAATTCTATAGAAGAGGTAATTTATCTATTTGGACCATCAGCATTCGTCATTCAACACGTGTGAGAAGTATTCATTCTCCACTATGATTGTTTACTAATTTTTATGTCGTGCGCACGTGTGAGAAGTATTCATTCTTTAACTTGCTATCTTTACGCGTTTAACGTTTGTGCATATGTTCTTTCTGAGTGAGCTTTATTGTGTTTCTGGGTCTACTGCTTCTGGTATGCATATTAGTAATTTCAGTTCAATTGTCGCTTTAGATGTTGAAGTCTTTGAGGGTCGAGAAGCTCGTTGTATCTGCCATTCCCAGTGTAGTGGAGACATGGACAAAGGGTTTTGGCTTCGAACCCCTGGAAGACGACGAGAGACAAAGTTTGAGCAAAATTAACCTCATGGTGTTTCCAGGATCCGTATGGCTGAAGAAGCCTTTGTATCAGAATACCATGCATCAAGAGAATGGTGAGGATTCTGTTTTTGAGATTTTTTTATCCTTGTTTAAATGTTTGGCTGTGATTTGAAGTAAGAAATATGTAACACCAAACGTGCTCTTTCTTGTAGCATTAAGAAATAATTTTCTTGCATCAGGACCAAATGAAACTTCAACTTCTGAAGCAAATGATCCCGGAGAAATGGGAACTCTTGAGGAAGGGTTTTCAACCACGCAGTCTGTTCAAGAAGCCAATACTGAAACAGGAACTGTATTTCGTGACTTAGAGAATTCTCAATCACATGAAAAACAAGACCCCGTGATTTCATCTGATGAACAAGAGCATAGACAATCATCCAATCATGAATTTTCTGTTCAAGAAGCTCATACTGAGACAGGATCCAGATGTGCTCTCTCTGATAGTATGCAATCCCATGAAAAGCAAGACCCTGTCATTTCATCTGACGAACAAGAGCTTAGACTATTATCCAATCATGAATTTTCTGTTCAAGAAGCCCATACTGAGACAGGATCCGGACATGCTCTCTCTGACATTATGCAATCATATGAAAAACATGACCAATCTGACGAACAAGAGCTTAGACTATTATCCAATCATGATTTGTCTGTTCAAGAAGCCCGTACTGAGACTGGATCAGGACATTCTCTCGCCGAGAATTTGCAATCAGATGGAAAACATGACCATGGCATTTCCTCTGTTGAACAAGAGGGGAGACAACTATGGAATCACAATCTTTCTGTTCAAGAAGCCAAGACTCAGACAGAAAACAGAAATGGTAACTTTTTTGGCAATCCAGTGTAAAGCAAGATTGTTGTAGATCTAAAAATGTTCCACTAATGAAGTGCTTTTGTTTTCAGGAGGTAGCCAACTTGAAGTAGTTTCTTGTACAGAGGCCAATGAGATGTATACCAAGACAGTTTTTGTACATGCTCACTTTGAGAATATGCAATCACATGAAAAACAAGACCTTGACATTTCATCTGATGAACAGGAAGGCAGACGACTATGCGATCACGATCTGGCTGTTCAAGAGAAACCAGAAATGATGACCGTATTTCAATCAATTGAAAATCAAGATTCATCCGACTTTTCCCACTAACAAAGTGCCAACTTGAAGTAGTTGCTTGTACAGAGGCCAAGGAGATGTACACCTGGATGGAGAAGCAATTCTTTGTAAATGTGGAAAGCACTGTATTAGATAGACAAGTATGTTCCACTCGGATTAATGATTTCTTGAGTGGCAGTTCAAAATTAGTTTTTTTATTCGTCTTATTGCAAGCAATTTTTCTTCTGTTAGAATTTACTGATTTCTTCTACTTGATCCCCTTCCCCTGCTTGCTTTCTTTTCATACCTATTTGACTTGTTTTGTCAGCTTTGATGCACTTCCTTGGCATTAGTTCTTGGATTCCCAACTTAAGAGGTCAACCGCAGAGTAGAATCCTTGAATGTTGGTTAGTGTTTTTATATGTAACTGATGTGAGATTATACCATTTAAAGTGCCCTAGCAAGATTGGTTCAATTTTTAAAACAATTTTGGAATCTCTTGTTTGAGCTTTGATTTGATGGATTTAATGGCTCGCTCGAGTACTATGAGCTCTGATTTGATTTTGGGTTTTACCTTAAAAAGCCTAAGAAGAGTAGTCTAATTCTTATGTTATTGGTTAGTGTGTTTATATATGACTCTGGATGGCAGTATTCGCTGGATTGATTTTTATGAAAAACAAGAACTGCGAGAGATTTTTAAATAAAATGCCATGTGATTTTGCCTAACGGAAATCAGAAAAAAGGAAGCTTCAATTTCAAAAACCTCATTTAAAAATCTCAATCCGGCAGGTTTATGGTATATCCCTTTTTGACTTCTTTGAAGTTCTTGATCTTCTATCTTCATTGAACTTTTGGGTTTTATCTTGGTCTTTATCGTGATTTCATGGCAGAAATTGGGTTGTCAATATGAACACAATAAGCCCCTGTTGGTGTCTGTGACTTGGGATAGGTCTGGTACTGCTAGTAGTGGAGAGGTGGTTTTTGATGGGAGGGGGCAAAAAAGGTACAAAGTGATGGGCCTCGGAGGCATACCAACCGGTTTTGGATCCGCAGTTCGATCACAGGCTTTGCGGAAGACTTGGATTTCCTATGATCACATAGCCTCCCATGATAGCCACTAACGTCTTTGCCTGATATACTTTTTTGTGCCTGCATAACACGAGAGATACTTGCGAACATACTGTCATACATGGTGCGATCGTCTAATGAAGAGCCGCCACCTCATTTGATGGTCAAGCCTCACCCAATGAGGTGAGGCCACCTCGGGGCTTGAATTTCTCTCTTTCTGCATCAAGTCCCGAGATAGCCTCACAGGTGAGGCTGGGCCATTTGATGAGGTGGCGACTCCTCATTAAACGGCTGCAACAAGTAACACGGTGCAACTCCTACCCAAGTGTTTCTCGTATAACACATACACGAATAAATTTTTTTGAAAAAAAACACTGTGTATTGATTTATGGAAATATTTGGACTTTTTATTTGATTGGCAATGAATAGATTGATTTTTTCTGTATTAATGATACATACATGACTGATTTCTGTATTGCTTAGATATTTTCATTTTGTTTTTGAGAATAATTATATTTATGTATGAAATGAAGAAGAGTAACTTTTAACATCTACTACCACTCTCAGTACACATTTTATTTATTTCAATGGAGGATTATTATTTTCACTTTAGAGTCAATTGTTATCCTCAAAAATTACATGGCATGCACGTTGCGGATGGGGCCCACATTGGTCAACCGGGCATCGATTAATTATGTTAATTGGATTGGAACGAATGAATAAAGTAACCTCATTTTGGGCTTAGGCTTGGGCCATATCCGTTAGCCCTATGGCCCATTTCTCTTTCCTCTATATATATGTGTGTTAACTGATTTCATTCTTAATATTTTGATTATAAGAAACAAAATTAATATTATTTCTAACAACGATTGATTTTGAGTGATGATAGTTCAATAATAAAATCAATCAAGTAATATCAAAATCAACACATCATAAATCGGACTCGAAATGAAGATCAAATTGAGAGTTAAGCATTCAAGTCAAATCATTCGAGACGAGAGTTTAAAAGATCAAAATCAAGATTATCAAACCGGGCTCATGAAAAAGAATAAGACCAAAAGTTTAAAATCCAAACATGAAAGAAACTTTGAAGCAAGATAAAAAATTAGGCTTTCGAGATCATATATAAATGTATAACACTTTGATCTTTAGTAATGAATGACAATGACTCAAAAAACATTTTGTGCATGAAGAGTTATTTTCATATCACTTGCATAAAATATTTTTGATCAAAAGTAAGATTGATATTTCAAGGTGTACTTGAACTTAGATCATTTCTTAAAAAAATAAAAAAAATTTGAGAGGCGGTCAAATGGTTGACCAGGCGGTCGATGACGGCGATCGATCGGACTTCTCCAACGGTCAGATTTTTGACCATTCTGCTTGTACAAACGGTCATATTGGTCATCCGAAAATTGGTGGTCGACCGGACCGATCATCCAATTTGACAGAAATTTTTGGCGTTTTTCATCTCTATGAATACCACGTCTTCTTGTATTCAAATGATATACTTCTAAGAGCATTATAGAGAGGTTCTTCTGAGATAATATATTTGATCTTTACTCTTTATTTATCTTTATCAATTTATTTACTTTGAAATTTTTTTGATTGATCTTATCTTTGAAAATCATTTCTCTCATCAAATTTTTTCATTTATTTTTGTGCTTAACTTATTTATATCTATCTTAAAAGAGAAATATATTTTTGAAAAAGTTCTTTGCATTTACATTATATAAACTTTTCTACTTCTTAATATTGAAATTTTGATTGATTGAATCAAACTAGAAAAATCAATCTTATTTATCAAAGTTTCTCATTTCTCTCTTACTACTTAATTTATTACAATCATTTATTAAAAGATAGATTATTTCTTGAGAAGATTTTTTAACTTACATTGTATTTATTTCTTCATCTTCTCGTTGAAACACTTTGATTGATTAAATCTAAGTTTTGATTATCATATTCATCAAAGTTTTTCTGACATAACATTTGAGCTTTATTCATTGTTATCTATTAAAGTGTTAGCCTATTTCTCTTCTTATACTCAACTTAAAATTTATCATTCATTAAGAAGAGAAAATTTCATTTGTAAAATTTATTTGAATTGTGAGTCGTGTTGAAGTCCCTGAAAGATCAACATTGTATAATAATCGACGCTCCTTGTTGTAAGTCACCGTGTGGGCGTTGGACATCTCAGCAGCGGGATTTGATACCCGCATCCGATCGAAGTTCAATTTTAGTATATTGAGGTCCCGTAAAATACAATAGTGTGGGTCGTGTTGAGGTCTCGTAAAGCTCAACATTGTATAAGAATCGATGCTCCTTGTTTGTAAGTCATCGGAAGCGTTGTAAAAGTTTGGATTACACCACAAGTCAATCAACATAGTGAAAAGGCCTTGTTCGTACCGGATAACTTGGTAACGGATGACGTAAATCATTGCTTTAGATCGAACATCCATAATTATATCGTTTACATCTTTTCTCCCTTTTACTTATCGCTTTCATATTTATACTTATTATTTGATTAATCTACTTGATTGAACTTGCTTATGATTATTAATTTATCAACGTGTTTTTAACTTACGTGATTTTAGTTAATTATTCAAAAAAGTTTAAAAAATCAATTCACCCCCCTCTTGGTTAGTTATTCTTGGGCTAACGATTGGTATTAGAGCATGGTGCTCGATTTTAAAGATTTCACAATCTCGAGTAATAGATAACCACATTTTTCAAAATTTTGAGGGGCATTCTACAAATCGTCCTCCTTTATTTGATAGTACTCATTATAACTATTAGAAGGTTAGGATAATGATATTTATTTAATCAATATATTATAATATTTGTGAAGTTATTGATTTTGGTCCATATGTACCTAAAAAGGTTATCAAAGAGGGTGGTAAATCGGATCAAATAATTTCTAAACCTAGAGAGGAATGTAACGAAGATGATAAAAGAAAATTGTCTTTAAATGTTCGAGCAAAAAATCTACTCTATTGTGCTTTAGATAGAAATGAATTTAATCGTATTAGTACATGTGATTCCACTTATGCTATTTTGCATGCTTTAGAAATTACTCATGTTGGAACTAGCAAAATGAAAGAAACTAAGATAAATCTCTTAGTTAAAGATTTTGAAAATTTTTTCATGAAAGGGAATGAACCTATTGTTGACATGATTACTCGCTTCACCGATATTGTTAATGGCCTCAAAGACAATGATAGTAAATTTACTAATGGTGAGCTTGTAAGTAAAATACTTAGGTCACTCTCGAAAGAATGGAGCCCATTGAGATTGTTGATAGAAAATACCAAAGATATCAACACATATCCATTAGAAGAACTCTATGGAACATTGATGACAAATTATTTAAATCGCACCGAGACAAAAGAGAAAACAATGAAAAGTAAAGAAGAGGAAATGCATCATATTGCTTTTAAATCCGTAATTGATGAAGACACTTCAAGCAAAAATATGAATGATGAAGAACTTGATGATCTAGTTCTTCTTATTAAGAAATGGAAAAGTTTTCGCAAAAATCATCGATTCCAAAAGCAAGAAGAAAATGGATGAGAAAAGAATAAAAACGTTGAAATGAAAGCACTCCAAACAACATGGGATGAAAGTGATGATGACCATGAAGAAAGTGAAAGTCAAGATGAAATTGTCAACATGTGCTTTATGGCTATTGAAAATGAGGTAAATGAAAATTGTTCATATGATGAATTATCCATCTTTTATGATGAAATTCTTGAAAATTTTGAAAAACTTGCCTTCAAACACTCTACTCTCAAAAATAAAAAATTCTTTATTGAAAAATGAGGTAAATGAACTTTTAAAAATTCATAATGATTTTGAAAAAGGAAAAGTCGATTATGATTATTTAATTAAGGAGAATTCTTCTTTACAAGAAATAATTTTAGATTTGACTCAAATTATTCACAAATTTACTGAAGGCAAGAAAAATTTTGATTTAATGCCTGGTGAGCACAAATGTGTTTTTGATAAAGGAGGGATTTGATATAAACTATTTTAAAAATAAAAGTCTCTCAAAAATTTCATTTTTAAAGCTTCCATTTTTCCTATTTCAAATATCACATGTAATTTTTGCAATAAAAATGAACATGTAACTTTTTATTGTTCTATAAAAAAGATATTACATTTTGAAAACAACTATAAGTGGATTCAAAAATCCACTAACACTAACTATCAATGACCCAAGGATGTATGGGTACCAAAGACCAAAAATTGAATTATTTTTGTAGGTATAAGGGAAATTAGAAAGCAAATGGACCTTGGATAGTGGATATTCAAAACACATGATTGGAAATCAAGCTTCATTGTCAAGCTTCAAAATAAAGGATGGCGGTCATGATACTTTTGGAGATAATGCTAAAGAAAAAATCATTGACATTGAAATTATTGATAATCATTCATCTCCCTTTATTGAAAATGTTCTCTTAGTAGATAACCTTAAACGTAATTTACTTAGTTTTAGTTAATTGTGTGATGAATGTTATCATATCATATTTGATTCTTCCAAGTGCCTTATTAAGGATACTACATCAAAATGAGTGTTGTTTATAGGAAGCCAAAATAAGGATGTTTATGTCATCAATATTGAGTTTGAAAAGTGAAGAAAAATGTTTATCACATTAAAAGATACTTGATTGCGGGATAGAAGATTATGTCATATTTGCATGAACCTACTTTCAAATATTTCCAAAAATTGTTTTGTTAAAGGTATGTCATATTTGAGAAAGAGAAAATTTGTGATGCATGTGATTTTGGAAAAACAAGTGAAGAGTTCTTTTTAACTTAATCAATACTCTTCGACTACAAAACATGCTCAAATTCTTCACATGAATCACGTTGGACCATCTAGAATTCTTAAGCTCAAATGATACGCGTTATGCTTTCTTCGTTATTGATGACTTTTCTAGATTTATTTGACTCCCATTTTTTTAACCTAAAAGATGAAGTATTGAATGCATTTGAACATTCTTGTAAAATAGTTCACAATAAAAGGGATACACTACTACTACTACCATTATGAGTGATCATAGTGGAGAATTTGATAATATTGCATTTGATAATTTGTGCAAAACTTATGATTGTAGACATAATTTCTCGACTCCAAGAACTTTTCAACAAAATGGTATAGTAAGAAGAAGAATCGCACATTGTCAAAAATGGTTCGGACTATACTAAATGAAAATAGTTTCCAAAATACCTAAGGGCCGAAGCCGTTAACCCTACTTTTTATATTGTTTATAGAATTTCAATTAGTCGAAAGAAAACTCAAAACCCCCTATAAGCTTTGGAAAAATAGAAATTCAAATATCGGTTATTTCAATTTTTTTTTTTGTTGCAAATGCTTTATTTTGAATATAAAAGAAAATTTTGAAAAATTTAATTCAAAATCTGATATTGGAATCGTTCTAGGTTTTTCATCGACTAGCAAAGTTTATAGCGTTTTTTAAACAAAAGAAGTCTAGTCGTTGAAGATTCCATGCAAGTCACTTTCGATAAAACTAACATTCTTGATCGTGAGAAATGTATTACTATTGATGTAGGATTTAAAACTCATTTCGAACAAATAGCTATTCAATACCAAAATATGGAAGATCCAAGAAATGAACACTCCCATGAATTTTTCAATCAAAATGGACAAAGACGATTAATATACTTCCATAAACATAACAAAATATCGAGGTATGATCAGATACTTTATTTACTTAATCGCAAGTAAACTCGATATTATGTTTAGTGTGATTATATGCTAAATTTCAACTCAATGCTCAAGAATCACACATTAATGCCATAAAACGAATTTTAGACATCTTTGTAGCACTAAGATATTAAATCTATGATATTCTAATGGCACCCAAAAGGAGGATATTGTATTCGAATTTGTGAATACAAAGAATCAATTGATCAATATTATTGCTAAACCTCTAACACTTGATATATTTTCAAATATTTAAAGAGGTTTGAGAATTATCAATGAATTTGATGTATGTGACTAAATTGAATTCATACTAAATGTTCTTGTATGATTCTATGTGCACATTGGTTGGAACTTATATAAATGATTATGCTTTTGTCTTTTCATCACTTATGCTTTGATTATTATTTTACTATAAATGTGATGATTATTCTCTTATTTAAGCTTGTATATATTTGGCCTTTTGTACTTAATTTAGGGGGAATATATTACCCTTTTCTATGGTTGATTTAAAGTTTTGATCTTATATACCACACTCTTCCTCTCATATGTGCTTTTTTTACTTATGTTATAATGGGAAATTGAGTAAGATAGATTTGAAAAGTATTGAAAATGGGGAATCTTTTATAGTTTCCTAAGGTCGTGTTTCGATCCTAAATGCTATCCATTTTTGCTTATGTGAAAAGGGGGAAATGGAGTGAGATGATTATGCATGTTTTGATTCGAAAACATAATATGCTTAGAGTATATGAAAATTGAGTGAGATGATTATGCATGTTTTTATTTGAAAACATAATATGCTTAGAGTATATGAAAAATGAGGAAATAAGGAAAATAATTCATATGCTTTAAATGTGTAGTTATTGATTTGTATAAGATTGGGGGGAGGGGGGAGACATGAATTACATGATAAATTTATGATATATATTCCTTTATCAATATGATATCAATTGTTCAATCTTACCTTGCAAATCATCTTACTTGTCACAATAAAAAAGGGAGAAATTGTTGACATATGGTTGATTTCATCCTTAATGTTTTGATTATAACAAACAAAATTAATATTATTTCTAACAACAATTGATATTGAGTGATGATAGTTCAATGATAAAATCAATCAAGTATTGTCAAAATCAACACATTATCAATCAGACTCGAAATGAAGATCAAAGTGAAAGTTAAGCATTCAAATCAAATCATTCGAGACGAGAACTTAAAAGATCAAAATAAAGATTATCAAATCGGGTTCATGAAGAAGAACAAGATCAAGAGTTTAAGAGCCAAACATGAAATAAATTTCTAAGCAAGATCAATGACTAGGCTTCCAATATCATATGTAAAGATATAACACTTTGATTTTTAGTAATGAATGACAATGACTAAAAAATCATTTTGTACACGAAGAATTATTTTCATATCATTTGCATAAAATATTTTTGATCAAAAGTAAGATTGATCTTTCAAAGTGTACTTGAACTTATATCATATCTTAAAAAAAAATAAAATTGACCGACAGTCAACCAGTTGACCAAGCGGTCGACCGACCAACAAATGGCGGTCTATCGGACTTCTCCAGTGGTCAGATTTTTGACCGTTCTGCCTGTACAAACGGTCATATTGGTCATCCGAAAATTGACGGTCAACTGGACCGGTCATCTGATTTGATAGAAATTTTTGACGTTTTTCATCTCTATAAATACCATCTCTTCTTGCATTCTTTCATTTCTGAGATAATATATTTGATCTTTGCTATTTATTTATCTTTATCAATTTATTTACTTTGGAAACACTTTTGATTGATCTTATCTTTGAAAATCATTTCTCTCATCACATTTTCTCATTTCTCTTTGTGCTTAACTTATTTATAACCATCTTAAAAGAGAAATATATTTTTGAAAAAGTTCTTGGCATTTACATTATATAAACTTTTCTACTTCTTAATATTGAAATTTTGATTGATTGAATCAAACTTGAAAAATCAATCTTATTTATCAAAGTTTCTCATTTCTCTCTTACCACTTAATTTATTACAATCATTCATTAAAACAGATATTATTTTTTGAGAAGATTTCTTAACTTACATTGTATTTATTTCTTTATCTTCTCATTGAAACACTTTGATTGATTAAATCTAAGTTTTGATTATCATATTCATCAAAGTTTTTCTGACACAACACTTGACCTTTGTTCATTGTTATCTATTAAAGTGTTAGCATATTTCTCTTCTTATATTCAATTTTGAATTTATCATTCATTAAGAAGAGAAAATTTCATTTGTAAAATTTATTTGAAATCCCTTAAAGATCAATATTGTATAAGGATCGATGCTTCTTGTTGTAAGTCACCGTGTGAGTCATATTGAGGTCCCGTAAAGCGCAATAGTGTGGGTCGTGTTGAGGTCCCGTAAAGCTCAATATTGTATAAGGATCGGTGCTCCATGTTTGTAAGTCATCTGAAGTGTTGTAAAAAGTTGGATTGCACCACAAGTCAATCAATATAGTGAAAAGGCCTTGCTCGTGCCGGAGAGCTTGGTAACAGAGGACGTAGATCATTGCTTTGGATCGAACCTGCATAATTATATCGTTTGCATCTTCTCTCCCTTTTACTTATTGCATTCATATTTCACTTATTATTTGATTGATCTACTTGCTTGAACTTACTTATGATTATTAATTTATCAACGTGTTTTTAACTTACGTGAGTTTAGTTAATTATTCGAAAAGTTTTAAAAACCAATTCACTCCCTCTTGGTTAGTTATTCTTAGGCTAACAATGTAAACTCACTATTATTAGTTAACTTTAAAGAGATCGATGATGGGAATTTTGTCTACTATTCATAATACTATCATGAGCTCGCGACCTTCCGCGAACCTGTCACTATAGGCGAACATTTTTGAGGTGAAGCCTTGTACTCAAATATGTAACTTCAATATTTTGAAGTATTTTTAGAAACCTTTGCAGATGTGCTGATAAGGAATAAGAATTTTTTAAATGTATGGTACCAACTTGTTGTCAAAAAGGGATATGAATAAACTTTAGTCCATGATGGACATAAATAAATCATCAAGGGGATAGGAAACTTATAAGTGTGTCACATTCGAGAGCAACCCAACCTTTTTGATTGGAGATTCAGTGAAGAATGTTCAATATGGTAGAAACAACATGTACTACGTGACTCGCAATAATACTATATTATTTCATAGCTTTCCTCTTTTTAATTGGGGAAATTACAGAAATCCAAGTTTTTAAAGATTGATTTTCAAAAATTAGGTTTAAAGTTTAATTATTCAAAAATCAGGTAATACTTTTATATTTTAATTAATACAATAATATTATTAAACATAATATTAATAACCCTAATTTTATCAATTCCTTACTTCTCCCTCCCTTACTCTCCCTTACTCTCTCCCTCGCCTCTCTCTCCTTGCCCTCCCACTCTCTCCTTCGTCTCTCTTCCTATGAAGTTGTCGATCGACAGATGAGCTATTCGATGCCATCATTCGCAGCGTTACGATGTTGTTGTGAATGACGGTAGCGTCGCAACGCAGATGTAAACGGTAGCAGTGTCGCGACGTTGCCGTTCACAGCGTTGCGATGCTGCTATGAATGGCAACCTGGTGGGTGTGTGTGCAGTGGCGGAGTGGAGTTGTGGTGATGGTGTTGCGTCGGGGTGTGGTGGTGGTGTTGATGCTGGTTGTAGTGATGTTTGATGTTTGACCATTTGTAGTGCAGATGTGGTGTGTGGTGGGTTCAGATCTGGTTGATGGTGGTGCTGATAGTATGTGGTTAGATGCGGTGGTGATGGTGGGTGTGTGTGCGTGCTGTGGGTGCGGTGGTATTGGCAGCGTGGTGACGGCACTGCAGGTGTGGGGTGGGTTTGTATGTTCAAATCTAGTTTGATGGCGGTGGTGATAGTGGTGAGGTGGTGATGTTGTGGTCATGGTGTTGTGTTGTTATGGTTGGTGGTTGTGGCAGTGGCGACGGGATGAAGAGTGTTTGTGACAACTATTTGATAAATTTGTGTGACAACTATTTGGTTGATTTGTATTCAATGATAAAATCAATCAAGTAGTGATGTTTGATGTTTGACCATTTGAAGTGCAGATGTGGTGTGTGGTGGGTTCAGATATGGTTGATGGTGGTGCTGATAGTGTGTGGTTGGATGCGGTGGTGATGGTGGGTGTGTGTGTGTGCTGTGGGTGCGGTGGTATTGGCGGCGTGGTGACGGCACTGCAGGTGTGGGGTGGGTTAGTAGGTTCAAATCTAGTTTGATGGTGGTGGTGATAGTGGCGAGGTGGTGATGTTGTGGTCATGGTGTTGTGTTGTGGTTGGTGGTTGTGGCAGTGGCGACGGGATGAAGAGTGTTTGTGACAACTATTTGGTTGATTTGTAACCAAGTATTGGGAGATCAGGTGTTGGTTTTTTGGTGTATGTGACCAACTATTTGGTTCTCTGTGACTAATCGTTAACCCATGACCTTAAAATTTGATAATTTGTGACTAAAAATTTGAAAATATGTGACCGATGTTTAAGCCGTGACCTATAATTTTTTTAATCTGTGACCAACGAAATAAACCGACTTATAAAATTTTTGATTTGTGATATCGAAATAATTTGTGACCAATTAATTTGATAATATGTGACCAATAAAAGTTGTGACTTATAATAAAGTATATGTGACCATAAATTATATATTATTATATTTAATTAATGAAAATATTTTTAATAAATAAATAAATACTTGATTTTCGCATTTTTTAAATTTGAAATCTAATTTTTGCATTGACGAAACTTAAAAAACCTGATTTGTGAACTCTTCCCTTTTCAATTCCTATTGCTTGTGAAATCCAAGATCAAACGAGGCCTTAAAACAGAATGCCAAAAATTGAAAACAGTCAAAATTTATTTCAATAACCAAATGTGTCTGAAAACCTTATTTAAATGATTCAGAGTATAATCATAAATTAAGTTAATTATAGAAACAAAATCTTGAAATAAGAAGAATAACAAAATAACTTTTGATGCAATAATTCTTCAATAGTTTTCAGATAAAATAACACTGTGCATTTTAGTCCCTAAATCAAGAGGGATTGGACGCGAAGACCCAGTATTTTGCCCTTTTTTTGAAAGACGTCTCAAATCTAGATATGATGGCCAAAAACTGACCCATTGACTGAGAATTGACTATGTTTTTATTTAGGATTATTCTAAACGACTAGGGCCACATGGGCCCTAGACGAATAGGGACGCCAAGTGGCGCCCACTATAGGTGGGGGTCCTGGATGTGTAGCATGATTGTTTTATTTAACCTTAGCAGTTAGGATAGTGATGCTACACATGGAAATTATCCATTATATTGACATTATGGGATTATAATATTATATGATAGTTTTAGATTTTATTTCTTTGGTTAAGGTTTTAGTTTGCTTAGTTACTTGAAACATAATTCTAGATTACTGTACTATTGTATACTCTTCATGAGATGAATTTAGCTATACTATGTTCAGTTTTCATTAGAAAACTTACCATCTGATGTCCATGGTTGTTTTATGTCTTGGCTCTATCATTGGAGAGAATTTGAGTGTTGTTTTATATCCCTGCCAGCCATTGAATCTCGAATTATGAAGCCCTTCTATGAATCCATCGTAAAGATTGAGTTTACATAACTGATTGATCTGATTTTGTTTTCTTTATTATTAATCTTTCTACATGCCCTGATACCTGTTTCTTGGAATCTTCAACATTGACAACACGGTGTATGATGTGGAGCAGTCAGGTGATTTTGACATCGATAAAAAATACGTAATGAGACAAGTGAGAAGAAGAATACGATATACTCGCACTGAATTTGTCCACATGTCTAGAGGGTCATCTAGATTGAGTGAAGAAGTTTTACAAATAGGGTTGGGAGAATTAAGTGGTTCGACACTAAGACCGTCTTACTAGAAAAAGTAAACTTTAAAAAGAGTTCGGTGAAAGAAAGAGGACGTTAAGAGAAGCGGTACCACAAGTATATAATGCAGAAAAAGAGTATATTCGACGAAAGAAAGAGGCCTTTAAGAGGTAGCGGTGCCAAAGCCTAGATCTCCAAGTATAAAAAAAAAATATCTTGCTTATGTTGAAGCAAATGTCAGTATAGTAGTTGTTCTTATGCCGCTATTATATTACGTCTCCAAGTCTGTAAAAATGTGCCTAGGTATCATGTTGATCAAACACTATTCCTTTTTTTGATGTTTCAGAGTGGATCTTTGCCTAGTTGAATCAGATATGCATTTTCTTAGCTGAATCAGACATGCATTGCAAGTTAATCTCTTGTTTTTGGAGCTTTTACCAATAAGGGATCGCTGCCCCTATATGCTTCGATCACATACCTTCGCTTCTTGCCTTCTGATTAGCTCTTTCCTTGGGTTATATGGCTCGAGTAAAAAGAGCTATGTGCTAGTGCAAAAAAATAATGTCATCTATCTATCCGAAAGCTTTATCCCTTTGGCATCCTATTAATTGGGTTTACCCCGATAGTATTTGTATCGGTCTGATAAATTTGCTTGTGCATCCTGTCTTGGGTACAATACACTTATAGTTCAGTCTAGTGACAATATCGATTTCTTTATTGGCTGCTGAGTCCCTGGTCAACAGCCCAACCATCTTTGTGTCCAAAAATTAACTGAAATTTTAGGCCTTCGGACAATCAAGCAAGGAGACATTAAGCCCATTATGTAGATTCTCAACATTAATCAAAGAGTTGATGTGGTGTTGCTCGACAATTTTTTGACATCAATAGAGAAGACAAAGAATAAGAAGGGAGAGAGAAGAAAACATATATGCTGACCAACTTTGCCTTAACATTGCTAGAAGGTCATGTTGAACAAGTTTGAAAGAGTTGGGAGAGAAGGCGTGTTGGAGAAATCAATGAGTAAGGGTTGAGTTAACCCACCACATTGACTAGGAATTATCTTAATATCGGTAAAATACATTTCTTTCAAATAATATTTTTTTAAGAAAACCGACCAAATCGGTCGGGTTTGACCATAAACCCGAACCGGTTTCACTAAATTCCCCAAGCAGGGGTGGAGTTAGAAGAAAATAATCGTGAGGGCAAATTTCATAAAATTTTAATTGTGGGGTCTAAATTTAAAAACTATGAGGACTTTTTTGAAAATCTTTAAAAAAACCTTGGACAAAATAACATATTTTAAATTTATTGTGGGGGTAGTGGACCCCATGGTAAATCAGCCACTGCTTCGAAGAGAAATTGAGTAATATTGAAGCTTAATGATAAGGCTAGGCTTGGTTTGCTTAAATATGATTCGATTTTGGTTATTAAAATCAAGAACAAACCAATTCCAATATGTTACTATTAGCTAGAATCAATACATCCAATTCACCTTACTTTTATTTTCAAATATATCACATGGTATGGCATTAAGTATATTGGGTTAAGCCTATTCAAGATTCTAGCAGTACAAGTAAGATTTTGGTCATTTACAACCTTTTTTCTGAAGTTAAAACGTGAGCTTGCCTTCCCAAATCGCCAAACGTTCAACAAAGAAGGGTGAAAGAAAACCCGGAACAGACTTCGCAAAGGCAACACAACTTTGCAAATATTGTCCCTAAACCATCCCTCCAATCCCAAGAAAAAATCCTTCCAATCACAAGGAGACTTATTTTACACTAAGAGGAAAAGGAAACAAAAAATACGAATGAGACCATACTAAATGATATACAAATTAGAGAAAATTAATATAAAATACTAGACTGATAACTAAAGATAAAACATAGACTTGTACATGGTCAAAGCGAGCTTCAGTCAACACAGTCCTAGAATCTCTATTCATGCTCACTTCTATTCCAAAGAGATCATCATTCTACTCAAGATGATGGAGGCTACTATCGGGACATCGACTGCACCGGTCTCTCATCGTAAGTGTCCTCATTGTCATCTGATAAGTGCGTTTTACACACTTATTTTAGTTCACAAACATGGCAAATTGTTAATAAATATGTGGAATATGGCTTAATTCGATATAAATTATGTTTTGTAGGACAACAATGATGAATATGACATAAGTTAGGAGGGAAAAAAAAAGGAAAAAAGGGACTGAAACGAATGAAAACTAAAGTTTAGGGACCAATGTGCAAATAACGGAAATATGACCCGGAAAAGAAATTAAAGTTGTGAAGATGGCGAGATCAAATTGATCTAAGGAATGAAACATTGGAAGAAGAAGAAGTGACAAAAGAGGTCGAGAAATGCAAAATGGAGTTCAAGGACCAAAACGCAACGCTGTGGAAGGTTCTTAATACTATGCCGTCACATAGTGTTAATACCTATGCAGTGCATAAATGGCTTCAGCAATTTCCAGGGCCATTTCTAGAGAACAATGTGGTTGCATGCAAATTAACTATGCAGTTGCATAGTTGCTTTTTGAGGCGAGAATTCTGGTTTCCCTTTTCGAGTCAAATACCTATGACAACAAATTTTGGGATGCGTATTTAAACCCTAGGGCCGTCTAGAATGAGGAAGAACAAATTTACAAGGGTTTCGAGAGAAAAAAAGAGGAAGAACGTGAAGATCAACTCAAAGAACACGAAGATTCAATTTTTGGATTATTCGAAGAATGCAACTTTCTTTTGCGGAAAAACTTCCAAAATTTCCACAACAAAGATAAAGAAAAATCAGTAACTTTTCTAGTTTTGTAGTCAAGCAAAGTTTGTCTTATTTATGGAAAAATTGGAGTCCATAATGGTGTAATTTTTCTAGTTTTGTACTCAAGCAAAGTTTTTTTTATTTATGGAAAAATTGCAGTCCATAATGGAGTATTTTTCTAGTCTTGTAGTCAAGCAAAGTTTGTTTTATTTGTGGAAAAATTGGAGTCCATAATGGTGCGATTTTTCTAGTTTTGTAGTCAAGCAAAGTCCATGATCGTGTAATTTTTCTAGTCTTGTAGTCAAGCAAAGTTTGTTTTATTTATGGAAAATTGGAGTCCATAATGGAGTGATTTTTCTAGTTTTGTAGTCAAGCAAAGTCCATGATCGTGTAAATTTTCTAGTCTTGTAGTCAAGCACAGTTTGTTTTATTTATGGAAACATTGGAGTCCATAATGGTGCGATGAGTAGCACTCTTAGGGCTGTACATGGTTCGATTCGGTTAGGTTATGAAGAGAACATAACATAACCAAAAATTTCAGGTATTTAATAAATGGAACGGTCGGGTTCAAATATAATTAGGAACAGTTCGGGTTCGGTTCGAATATGTTCGGTTCCGTGTCATAATTAAAATTTTTAACATTTACACCAACATTACATAAATACAACTAATGACATGTTCATTTGTAACTTTTACAAATTAACGTATTCCAATTTAAAAACACATAAATAACAAGTTGTCCAATAAGATTAATTCAATGTCTACAAATACCAAAAAGTAGATACTAATACTAAAACATCGATTATCCATATCAATAATTTATTTACTTCAAGCAGCCTACTTAAAAAAATGAAATATAAATTTAAAGTTATAAAAATAAAATATTTGAAATATTGGTAATACTTATGGACTGTTTGATTTAATTATCAATTGTTTGACTTGTCATACTAAAAAACTTTACAAGCATAATTGCAAAAATACAATTAACAAATACAAATAAACTAAAAATTGTTCAACTAATAAGATTTAATAAGAAAAAATTGGGTTGGGTTGGGTTGGGTTGGGCTGGGCATCGACTTGGTTTGGGAGTTGGAGTATTAATCATTAAATTAGTTAATTTGCTAATTTATATAGAAAAAATTAAAATAATTTAATTAATTCAATATAAAAAATTTAAAAAATTATTTAAATTCGGTTATGGGTCTAGAACTGAGAATCGAACCCAACCAATCGGTTCTCGATTCGGATACCCGTTCATGTATTTAATTTATAAAGAACTGCTCGATTCGCTTCAGTTCGATTCGATCCGATTCGATTTAGGAGTTTTGTCCATCCCTAAGCACTCCCTTGAGATAACCCGATGTTCCAAAATTAACAATCCATTATGTTCTAATGTCCAAGTATGAATCATATGTTAATTTGAGTAACGGGAGCTAACATATTGATTAACCTTGAAAATAAATTGAAGTTTAATGATTTGAATCATTTGATGGAGACAAATTAAAGAAGAGTGACCTAATTGAGATTTTCAACTAAGTTACGAAGCCCACTTAAAGCAGGTTGTTACATTTTCTTTTGTTTTTTTTATTGTAAATGATTTTGGACTAATGTATTGTATTTGCATTTACAGTTGTGAAAAATTTCAGTGAAAAACTTTGCATCAGTTCCAAGAAATATAATAAATAAACCAATAATCAGTGTTTGTGGTTGATAATTTTACTATGTGTTTTGATAAATATTACTAACCCAACATGTGCTTTATTGCATTTTTGTCAGTTTTAATGTTTTCTCTTTAGTTTTTTTTTTTGTATTGTTATAGAACTGGAATCAAATCGCAAGTCTTTTGTTAGACAATTGGATGATCAAGAAGACAAAATTGATGTATTTTTCGAATTGAGCCACCATCCACAATGATACTTTATTTATACTAAGTGGAAAAAAGGCAAAAAGTTCGATTGAAACCGTAATAATGACATACAAAGTAGAGAAAACTAACGAGTCTAATACTAGACTCGTAACTAAAGGTAAAACATCCGGCACTAGATCTCATATGCTTTGTTTCATCGTTCATGAACCAAGACAAGTTCAGTCAACACAGTCCTAGATGCTCCATTCATGCCCACTTCTAATCCTAAGAGCCCATCATTCTACTCAAGAAGAATTTAAACTAATTGTTTTTAGTAACCACAAAGCCCTTTCTCCTGTTGTTGAAAAAAAAGAGGAAAAGAAAACCTTCCTTCTATAGATGGAAATTCAAGCTATATTGCATAAGATCAAAATCTTTAGGATTTAAGTTTAAAATTTTGCACACTTCAAGCTACTTTTATTTTCTTAAGAAAATCTCCACGG